>PVKE010001259.1:0-105415 GCA_004027555.1 Craseonycteris thonglongyai
TTTTTTTTTTTTTTTAATTTTGTATGTGTTTTTTTTTTAAATATTTATTTATTTACTTATTTATTTTGACAGAGAGAGAGAGAGAGAGAGAGAGAGAGAGATACAGAGAGAGAGATACAGAGACAGAGAGAGAACTGAACCGGGGGAACTCCCCAGTTCAGCACATGGTTCTGCACGGGCCAGGGCCGGGATTCGATCCTCGGTCCCCGGCGCTGCAAAGTGAGCGCTTAACCCACTGAGCCATCCCGGCTTCCCCCTATTTTTTTTAAAAGACTTATTTTTATTATTCTTGACAGAGACATAAAAGGGGGAGGGCCCAGAGCAATCTCCATAGTTGTACCTCATTAGTTTTCCAATATAGTTTCACTCCACAGATGGGCACAGGGCTATGCAGGGCAGGAACCGGGCAGGGCCTCCTGAATGGGAAGCATACCCCCAAGAGCTGGGGGTCTCCTATACAGGAAGCATGCCGGGGGCGGGAGCCGAACCAGGAGCCTCCCGCATGGGAAGCTCGCAGTTCATCATATGGGTTGGCACAGGCCGGGGCTGGCATTCGATCCTTGGACCCAGGGCTGCAAATGAGCACTCAGCCTGCTGAGCCATCCTGGCATTCCCACCTACTGTTTTCATTTTTTATTTATTTTATTGTTTTTGAGAGAAGATGAGAGAGAGAGAGAAGGGGGAAGGGCCCAGAGCAGTTTCCATAGTTTACATCATTAGTTGTGACATGGGATCACTCCACACAGGTGGATGTGTGGCCGCACAGGGTGAGAACCAAACCAAGGCCTCCCACAAGGGAGGTGAGAATTCTCACTGCCATCTCGGTGGTTACCAGTTGCACTGCAGATCAGCATATGAGTTTGCATGGACCAGGGTCAGAATTCGATCCCTAGACATTGCGTTTGCAAGGCAAGCACTCAACCTGTTGAGCTATTCTGGTATGCCCTTCACTTACTTTTTAATAGCCTTTATCACAACAAGCTGTTTTTATGGGTTTGTGTTTGTTTCTTCCATGGAACTGAGCTCTCTAGCTAGGACATACCTTATTCTTTGTATTTAAACCAGTTAGTAATAGAGTGTCTGACACATATTTGGCACTCCGTACATGTTGAGTGAGTAACTATAGTATTAATAGTTCTTTATTTTATTACTTTTATGGATTTTATCACATGCCATCTTGTATTGGTTATGTTCATCTTTCTTTTCTATTAGATCCCAAGCTTCTTAATGAGTAGGAACTTGTTTTATTCTTATTTGTATTTCTCAGAATATCTGTCACATTGCTTTGTAAATTATTTGTGATGTATGAATGAATAAACCAACCTGTCACTTAAAAGGTGAAGACCCTGGGACAGAAGAACAAGAGAAGTTTGCCCTCTCTCCCTGATTGAGAAGGAGAGAAGGAAAAATATGCAGAACTTCTATTATATCTGTGGCCAAATTTGTGGTGGTGATGGTGGAGGAGGTGCCTCACTGAGCCTTTTGGCCTTGAAGAACGTTTTATACCAACCACTGCTTTGTCTAATTTGTCTCCATTCCAATAATATGTTGCAGCAGTGAGAGAAGGGTTTTTATCTTTAGTTGGTGTTATGAACCCTAAAGCAGATAATGTGGATCGGTAGACAATTTTTATTAGTGTTGCATCAAACATTGATACAAAATTAGTTAGGTTTTCTCTTTGCAGGATCTGTTACTGGTAAACAGGTACAGTACCAGTATTTGAATATTTGATATTGTGTTATTTTGCAGTTAAATCCAGATGTGAATGTTTTCCAGCGGAAATTTGTGAATGAAGTTAGAAGATGTGAAGAAATGGATCGAAAGCTTCGTATGTACATTTTGGTCTTGTGTGATGTTCCTATAATGAATCATTTGTCTTAAATTAGAGATACCATTCCTCTTAATAAAGGAAGGAAATACTATGGGAGAAAAGGAAAGGAGGAAAAATTTTGCAATCCTGATGTTAAGGATCCTCTTGTATACAAGTAGATCTTGTGGTGTTTGGGCTCAGTGGTGCTTAGTGGAAACCTTGTTTGAGACAACAAGGCTGCAAGCTGAAACACACTCATTATTTATTTTTTTTTGTGGGAAGGGTTTTATAGCAGTACTACATTATAGAATTCTGAAAGATGGGACCCAGACCACCATCCACTTTAGATGTCCGCATAGCCACTTTTAATCTGAACTATTTCTGAAGAACAAATTAATGTTTATTGAGGTTCTGTTGAGAGTTAGGGTGTTAATATATTACTTTATTTCATTCATTTTTAACAACATTTTTTCAAAATGGGTGTTAACCTCATTTAATAAATGAGGGAACCAGAGATCCAAAGGTTTAAGTGACTTGCCTAAGAATACAAGTGGTCGTGATGGGATCCGTATTTGAATTCAGGTTGTTCTGTCTGGCTCTAAAACCCATGATCTTGCTACTATTCTATGCCAGCTTTCAATTAGCTAGCTGATAAGTGATTTAGTCCCTACCCTTAAAAAAGTCAGTAGTTGTCACTTGAAACACTTTTCTCTTCTGGTGTTTGGGGCCTTATTCCTCCTTTTGCTTTTCATTTGTTTTGTTTTACTTAAACTGACCTGATTGTTTTCAAATGTAATGAAACCTTTTTGATCTGGAGTTGTCTCACTAGTGTGTTCATTGTCAATTTACTTTTGAATTGGTGCTTCTGCAGTTCTATTCATGAGCAGTACCCGTGACTAGAACCATCATGCCACAGAATCATCTGGGGTAGCAGTCATATGGGATAGAGAGCCAAAAGCAGATGAGGACGAGGTTGGAGATCAGAAGAGGAAAAGAAGACAGTATTGGGATGATAACCCTTTTTGGGGTAGTTCTGTTTTGGGGAGTATGAGATAGGAGGAAGAAGAATGTAGAGAATAAAGGACTTACATGTTCTGTTTCTTTTATATAAAATTATCTTTCTTAGAATGAAGCTCATTTTAGTCAGGTTTGGGGTCTTATTATTTCTTTCCTCAAATATTGGCAATTCTAGGCATGTGCTATGCATGAATGTTTTGATTCTGTCATTTTAGGCTTTGTTGAGAAAGAGATCAGAAAAGCTAATATTCCAATAATGGACACTGGCGAAAATCCAGAGGTGCCCTTCCCCCGGGATATGATTGACTTAGAGGTAAGCAATTCTGAGGAAGTCAGATAAGTTTCTTTCTACTTAAATGCAGAAATTTCTGAGTGGATGGAGAGTAGAGTAATTCTTGCTTTCCTTGTCAGCATTGTCTCTTGATTGCAGGTTTCTTATGGATGGGATTGAAATGAAGTCCCTTTTTTATGGCATGAAACAGTATCTGAAACAGTATCACATGCCTCTAAATAAAATATTGAACCTAATTGGGTTAATGTCAGTTGGATTAATCTTAATCTCATAGGTTAAATAAATGAATAGCCAATACACTTTTCAATATTTATTTTATCTATCTGAAGTCCTCTGAGAAATTCAATCGAGTGTTTAATAGAATCTATAGGCAAGGAAAGACAATTTTAAGCAAACTTTTTCATAAAGAAAATTGCCCTGTCAAGGGTAGATATAAGATATCCTTGTACTGTCAGAATGGCAAGAGTTCTGTGGGGTGGATGAATTCATCTGTCTTTCAGAGCAAGTACATGGGGCTTAGTTTGAGTTAATAGTTTATTTATTTGTTTGTTTGTTTGTTTTTGGTAGGCCAATTTTGAAAAGATTGAAAACGAACTGAAGGAAATCAATACAAACCAGGAGGCTCTGAAGAGAAATTTCCTGGAACTGACTGAATTAAAATTTATACTTCGCAAAACTCAGCAGTTTTTTGATGAGGTCAGACTATTGTTTCTTTTAGTATTTGAGCAGCCGTTAAATCCACCTACACAAGTGGGCCATATTTTTATTCCAATAGTTATTTTAATTTGCTAGTTTGTAAGCAGTACCATTTTCACACCTTGTTTTAGTTGAAGAAATGTCAGATTATGTTCCATTTCTCATGCAGTACACAGCCAGCCATAGTTTTGTATATTTTTGCACTTTCTGCAATTTTTTTATCTCAAGATGGGGAAAGGAACCCTAAAGTTGTTGTATAAACATAGATGAAATTTTTACATTATATTTTAAGGTAAGTAAATGTTTAAGGTTAAAATCAAAGCAACAAGAAGCATTTGGTTATATATGAAATTATAACAAAGGTTTAATGTCCAAACTGTTTTTAAATTTAAATTTCATTTTCTGTTTTCTTACCAACTTTGAACACATTTTTAACTGCTGCAAATAGCACGTCACACTTTACATTTTTAAAGTTTTGTTTTTTTTTTAAACATTGTATGGAAATAGTGGTGGGATGCTTTTTAGAATTTCTGGTTTTTCACATAAATTCAATTGCATTACCTTATAGGAAAAAATGTTAATTAATTCCTGGGTTAAAAATATAGATGACTAACTTTCCAAGTGGCAGCTTGCTGAGATGATCCCATGGAAAGCATTTGGAGCCAGGTTTTCAGAAGGATTCCTTCTAATTAAACCTGGGGAGAAGTTTTCAACCTAGACATGCTTTTTGTGATGGCCTAAAATATGGGTAACTCTTTTTCACAGGAGTCTTTGCCACTAGGTTAACAACATCACACACTTCAGAGATTGTTCTACTCACTGTTCAGTGTGCCTTCCTATAAAGTTCTTTATTTCCTTTGCTAGAAAAAGAAAGAAAGAAACGGGCAAAGCTTTTAAAAAATAGAGGCACCTAGTTTGAGAACCTCTGGCCTCGAGAAAGTCAGCCAAAGATGTGATACATTCCTCAGTAACTTTGACTTCATGCTAATTAAAAAGATTTGTTGGGGCAAAGGAAAGGGGGAATGCTCTTACGAATTTAATTTCCTGGTCCTCCTGAGAATCAGAATCTGGCTATATATCAAGAGAGGTTTGATTTAAATATTCAGCTTGTTTACTGAGTAGAGAATTTTGAGACTAATGGAAACTTCTTTTACAAGTCCCCAGCATTGTCATATTAGAGGGTGTGAAACAGTGTGATTAACTCTTTCCAAGTGCTTCAGGTCTTTTGTAACAGGCATGGCCCCTTATGTCATATGGTTTTACTGAACAAGTAATCTGGAATTCCAGAATGCTCACTGCCTAAACATTATTGTATTTATCTTCATCAATTCACTGAGGATTTGATGAATTTATACCATTGTGAGGCATAAATTGAGTAAGACATGGTTCCTATGCTCAAGGAATGTATCCCTTAGTCATATCAGGAAACATCCCTGGACCCAGCACCTCCAGGTACACAGAAATGTGTGCTTTTCTAAAAGTATCTGAGATGACGCCCACAGAGCCAATGTAAACCTGGTTGAAAGAGCAAAGCTCAGCTATTCCTAGCATCATTTGGGGCTTAAATCATTTGCCTCCTCCCTTTTTCCCCCTTTTGATGTAGCATTCTGTTTTACGACTGGGATATTGCTGAAATGTATGAAAATGTCTTTCATAACCTCTTGAATTTAAGGATTAGAATAGGCTTCCTAGTCTAGTTCATTCTGGGAGTTCTGAATATAGACTAACAAATGAACTTCCTTAAGGGAAATAGTTATTTAAATGGTTAATGTTACAATTAAAAAAAAAAAAAGAAATATAGTAAAAGTGAAATCAGAGAAACTACTTAGAAAGATTATAAAAGATTTTAAAATCTTAAGTTATAGATTTAGGGCTTTCTTTGTGATTAATAAGTCTAAACATGAAATACCCATGTTGAGAAGTCACTCTCTAAATCTTCAGTGACCTTCATGCCTAATCCACGGTGAGTTGTTTTCTCCCTCCTACTCATTCATGCAAAACTTTTTTTTCAATCTCTGGAAGTGCTTTTAAGTATTGGGCCTTGGCTGTAAGAGGTTCTTCCACGGCTTTTGTCATCAGTCCCTCTCACCCCTAGGACCTTCACCACAGTGCAGGAAATCGGGCAAGAACCACTGTGCCTTTTCTCTGCAAGTGCACGGTCAGTGCTTGCCTGCTCTTGCCACTAGCTTACCTCAGCCAGGTTCTCTTCCATAGCCCTTGCCCTGCTGTTACCAAACAGCAGCCTCAGGTTTGCTGCCATGACGGGAGACAAGACCTCACAGAGTAAGCACGTCTGCACATGTGAGGGCACATGCATTAAATAATGCAAAAGATAAGGAACCTTGGGACCCTCAAATTGCAGCAACATAAGTTCTTCATGAGATTTTCTTCCATGCCTGAAACTCTAAGTTTTGTAAATGGCCTAAAACACTACCAATTTGAAATCCTTTCTTTTTGGGGAATATGAGCAACAATTTCTCATGATGAGTTAGCAGAAAATGGCTCCCGGTAAATCAGAGAATGATTCTTTCTATCTGCTGGTATAGGGGTTATAATTGATGAGGTGTTTAGAAGGGGAAAGGTAAACACAAATTCAATATTCTCATGATTTAAGATGATTACAAATTCAACTTAGCCATTTCTTATCCAGAGCATTTAAAATGACTTGTTAATGATTATCCTTTTCTCAGTCTTCTTTCTTACGAAGAACTGTAAGAGCTGGAGAGATTTCTCTGCATCTTTTACCATAAGCACCATAACATATGGGAACGTAAAGAAGACTGGAAAAGTAATGGTTAATGGCATGCAGATCCCTGCCTTCCTTTCTTTCTGAGTTTTTCATCCATCTGCTTTCTTTACTTTTTTTCCCCATCTGCCATTCATTTCCTTTGGAGCTTGGGTGAATATCTTAGGTGATGAAATTTAATTTCTTTCATAATTCAGATGGAAGTAAAAGTGTTTGCTATTGGTAATTAATTTAGCATAAAGTTGATGTGCTGCTTATACTTAAGTGTTGAAATGGAACTGCTGAAGCTCTGCTACTTTCTCTTTCAATGCATGGTTACAGTATTCTGATGGGGGGGGAGGGGAAGTAATTTAGAAGAATACTGTCAGTGTTATTATCGTTACTAGAGAACCCAGGTTAGGATTTAGATACTCGATGACATGGTTTTAGAGACTGATTTAAAGACCCTTATTAGTGTTCTGGTCATCCTAGTTTTCCATCAGGCAGTCATTTTATGTAAAAATTTTAAGTGTGCTCTAAGACTTAGGATTCTAAAGTATGAAGTAGTGAAATTACTAATTAGAATATTGCAAGTTTCTATTTAATTTTAATTATGCTGGTGTTTTTATGCAGAGTCCCAGGTATAGTCTTTGGAGTAGTCTAATTGCTGTTCCATCAGTTGTCCCCTTTAGAGCACATATGTTTGCTCTGTGTCTGTTCTTCAGGGTTTACTTAAACCAGGTCTTACGAACCATGAAGGGAAGTAGGCAGTAGTCTGGTGAGTAGCAGTCACTTTCATTGGTTTTTGCCAAGGGACATCCCAAGAGCAAGTTGAAATACAGTAGTCATCTTGATCCTCAAAACAAGTTGCCTGTGGCTTATAGTCAGCTGATTTGACTTTCAGTGGAAACAAAGAAAGCCTCATAAACTTCCATTGGACAGCAAGTGGTAACTTGTGCCCCTCCGCCCCCTTACCTCATCTTAAGCTTTTCCAAATCTCATGATGGTACAGTATTTCTCTGCCTTTCTGACATGCCCAGTGCCTGCCCTTCACCCTTTTTTTGGATCAAAGCTTTTAGAATTTATTTCTGGAAGCAATTGCCTTCACTTTTTTAGGCTTTCAGACTTTTATTTATGGTCTTATGACTTGAGGTTCCCATGTAGATTGTTTTGATAATGGGATTGACTAGCAGAATCAAATTGAAATTTGAAATGAAAATAATGCAGAAAAATTTTCCTGATATTTTTTGGTTTACTTTTACTTTTGAAAAAGATGTATTCTGGCTTACAAGTAGTGCATGGATATTAAAGGTGGGGAGATCAAGCAGGGGAAAAGTCGATTGGCTTTTATTTTTTAGGGCAGATTCTCCTTCCTGATGGAGGGACTAAAAGGCAGTAAGGGTGTGTTGGGTAGAGAGAGGCTAGGAAATATAGACCTACATCTGAGAATGTTCCTGTCCTCCTTCATTTCATTGTATAAACTGTCATGGTGGAAATCATTTTAAATTGAAACAGTTAAACTATCCCACATACTCTATATTGGCTTAATATCTGTTACTTCCTTTATTTCACTTGATTTAGATTGTTGAATTAAGCTGTGTTCTCAAGCACCCTAAAACTGTAAGATCTACATGAACTTTTTAATATTCCTAGATTCCTGTTCAGAAACCAGGACATTCAGATCTGTTTTTACCTTTTCTTCCCTTTGTGGATGTGGTTGAAGCCAAGGCCTGCCTGGCTACTGTGCTGCTTCTCCTTTCCGAGAAAGACTTACTCTTTAAATCTCAGGGTTTGGAGCACTTGGTACAGTGGCCATGCTGGAAGTTCTCATGTCCTGCGTTTTTTTTTTGTTTGTTTGTTTGTTTTTTTAGGATTTTCACTTTTTTTTTTTTAAATATATTTTTATTTATTTATTTTTATTTTTGACAGAGAGAGAGATACAGAGACAGAGACAGAGAGAGAACTGAACTGGGGGAGCTCCCAGTTCAGCATATGGTTCCGCACGGGCCGGGGCCGGGATTCGATCCCTGGTCCCTGGCGCTGCAAAGTGAGCGCTTAACCCACTGAGCCATCCTGGCTTCCCCTCCTGCGTTTTTAAGGGCATGGAAAACCTAGATATCTGGAGATGCCCCTCTGCCTTTCTCCAGATCACACAATGTGTTCGAGATAGTGACAGTGCCTTGCTTTGTTCCTTGGAAGGAGAGTCTCCATCTGTCACATTCTCACACAGGGAAAATTCTAGTTTGTAGCTGCCTAGAAATTTGATGTTGAGAGTGTTTGCAGAGCTGCCTTGTTTTGCTCAAAAGGAAAAAATGCTTCAGCTTCTGCATGTAGAGGTATCTCCTGGTACTTTCATGGCTTATTTAGGAAAATATAGGAGAAAAAATGGCTTCCACCAAGTAAGATTTATACATGTCACCATCATTTAGTGGGTTTTTTTTCTTTCTTTTTTTTTCCTCTCCTATTTCTTAAACCATTTCCCCAGATGCTTTACTGGGGCAGTTATGCTTTCTTTACCTCTTGTTCCTTTTCTTTGTTTTCTCTCCCTATTCTTGTCTTCTTTTTGTGGGTATGTCTTCTCTTTTGATGGTTTGTTTTTCATCTTTATTTTCTGAACTTATCTCCTGGTTCCTCGTTCCCTGCATGCCACTAACTATTTTCATTAGATATTAATTGATTTGTGAATTCAGGCTGAATTGCATCATCAGCAGATGGCGGATCCAGACCTGTTGGAAGAGTCCTCATCCCTCCTGGAGCCAAGTGAGATTGGAAGAGGCACACCTTTAAGGCTCGGGTAAGTACCCCTTCAACCTTCTGTGTTCAGTGGGGCCATGCTCATTTTTGCTGTTCAATAGAGCTGGACATTCACTTGCTTCCAGAATACATTCTCTTCTGAGCCTGTTCAGAGGTGTTCTTAAGTCAATTTGGATTCAGTTCCCAAGTTGTTCACTCAGCTCTCTTCTGGGTCCAGGAATATCTGGGTTCAGCAGCCCTTTTGACATAACATGTAGCCCTGTGTGTGTCATCTTTGTCCCTCTCCTCTCACTTTCCTTTGTCTTAAAGCCTTCCATCCCATGGCATGGAATAGAGTTTCCAATCTGGTTCTCCCCACAGCTTCGTGGCTGGTGTGATTAACCGAGAGCGCATCCCTACTTTTGAGCGCATGCTTTGGCGGGTGTGCCGGGGGAATGTGTTCCTGCGACAGGCTGAAATCGAGAACCCCCTGGAGGATCCTGTGACTGTAAGACAAGGAAATTGTGTCCCATGGAGTAGGTCCTATAAAGGGAGCTCAGAGCAGTAACACAGCATGGTGCCACCTGACTCTGACCCTCCCACAGAGGAGCCTTTATGTTCGCTTTGATCGAATTGGAAGAACTTCTCTTTTCCACTGAACTTCCATTGTATGTGTACATACAATGTGTACATGACATATATATGTACATTGTTAAGCTTTACCTGTGTGTAGGTATTATTTTTATTGTAAATATGTCTTTTCGGTTATTTTCATCTTTAGATTTATATGTTTTCTGTTACTTATTTGGGACTAACACAAAGAAAATTAACATTCTATGAAAATTAATTTAAAGCAGGATATCTGGTTTCATGTGTAAGAAAAGAAGGAGAGAGTTCCTAAATTGTGATCTCTGTAAATTGATGAAATTTTAGTTTTAAGGTTTGTTTTTGTTTGTTTTTGTTTTTGTCTGCTTGTTTGCTGGGAGATTTAGAAACTTAGTTTTAAATTATATATTATGCAAGATAAGATGATCTTCCCCTTCCATTGCTTTGGAGATAGGAACAGCTTCACATCTTAGCATTTGATATGACAGAACAGAGTTCTTAACCTATATTGTGTGGTGAATCCTGATTTCAGGGGTCACAAGCAAAGAAGGTTAAATGTTCTGCAAAAAATTTACTTCACTTTTGTATTAGTATTATTTAGAAGCCTGAAGTGGGGTTTTCGTGCTAAGTTATCCTTTGGATATCTTAAATTAGTATTTTTTGCTCTTCCTAAAAGAATGATTGAATTGTGAGACTTCTCAGAGTGGGTGGGTCATGCATCTGAAAATATCCAGTTACAGTATATGGCTTTTATCCTCGATATTGAGTGGGAACTTGGTGACATTTGGATTATGGTGAGTCCCCTTACCCAGAGGAGCAGTTTTACAGTCTTACTGAAGGCTGTCCTTGGTTTATGGAGACATTGCAGTCTGCAGTCAGACCTAATGTGGAGCTGTGCTCAGGAATATTCAACCAGGTTTCTGGGCAACAGAAACTATTTTATCAACAAATCGAGGAGCGGGGAGTCTGGATAGCTACAACAGAGTAGCTGCACCAGGAGTGTGCTCCATTTGATTCCTGGAGGATTTAGAAATTTAAGTCTTGAGTTTTATTTTCTTCACTTTTCAGCTCCTTTTATCCTTCTAAAGTTTTCTTTGCTTGTTTTTTACTATAAAAGCTTTATAGGACTATGAGAAAATACAGGTAACTGTGACCATTCTAGTTAATATCCAGCATAGCTTATTCTCCAAAACTTTCCTTCTACTCCTTGCATCAGACTTCAGGTGCAAATTTGGTATTTGGAATGGATTGTTTTCTGCCCTGCCCCCTAAAGTCTAACTCAACATGAATCATGAGATTCTATATCAGCTTTCTCCCTAGCTATTCAGTTCCTTGTAGTTATCCAATTCTTTTTATCTGGGAATTTCTAAGCATGGAATCATGCTTAGAATGGCTTCTTTCTCTTTCCTCTCCTCTGTACTTATGTCATTTAGGCAATCTAAGATTTGAAGTTGAATTGGTCAATAGGGCTAAATTGTATGAAGAGGAGAGTCATCTTAGAGTCTGTGTCAAGCCCCTGGTTGAGTTTAAAAACAAATAGAGATTAGAGATTATAGGGCACATATCCTTGTAGTGGAGCGTAAGTAATGAATGGAGGATGGTGGTTAAAGTACAGGTTTGCCATATCCTTAAAGAATTCCTGTTGTTCCTGTGTCACCAAGAAAGTAAGTTATTTAAGAAGCTTTCTTACAGATTAGATGTCTGAAGTCTCGGTTTTTGGTTTGGGGCCTAGGGTGACTACGTGCACAAGTCTGTGTTCATCATTTTCTTCCAAGGTGATCAGCTGAAAAACAGAGTCAAGAAAATCTGCGAAGGGTAAGAAAAACATGCCTCCCCCAACAGTGCAGCTATACCACCTGACTCTAAAGCCTTAGAATATAGAATAGTGAAGCACAAATGCTATTAGTTTTTATCTTTACATGGTGAATATATCTTTTAATGTTAGGGTTATTTTAAATAATTAGAAATGGCTTAAGTTCATTTTTTAAAGTACCATTAAAACCAGGGGATGCCAGGATGGCTCAGCAGGTTGAGAACTTGTCTTGCAGCCCCAGGGTCCAAGGATCAAATCCGGGCCCTGACCTGTGCGGACCCATATGCTGAACTGAGGTGTGCTCCCAGTTCGGTTGTCACCAGGGTGAGTTCCATGCGGGAAGTCCTCGGCTCACCTATGGAATGAAACTATATAGAAAACCAATAACATGCAACTATGGAGACTGCTCTGGACCCTCCCCCTTCTCTCTGTCTCTATCAAAAACAATAAATAAAGTACCATCAAAACCATAATTTTCTTTTCTTGGAGAAAAGTAATTAGGACTCATGATTTATAAATGCTACATCGTCTGAGACAATGGGTTGGCACACCATAGGCACTGTGCCCTAAACTTTTCTGAAATTCTGCCCATAAGATCTTTCATCTGTGCCATTTTTCAATATAACTTGTAGTACTGGTTTTGGGGTTTATTTGCTTTTTTGCTTTTTTTTTTTAAGTTTTATTGTTTGAGAGCAAATGAGAGAGAGAGAAAAGTGGGGAGGGCCCAGAGCAGTCTCCAGAGTTATATATCATTAGTTGTGACATGGTTTCATTCCACACAGGTGTATGTGGGGCCGCGCAGGGAGGGAACCGAACCAGGAGCCTCCCGCATGGGAGGCGAGAGCCCTTGCCACCTAGCCATCTAGGCAGTTACCAGTTGCACCACAGTTTAGCATATGGGGTTTGCACGGTCCAGGGCCGGGAATCAAACCCTGGACCTTGTGATTGTAAGGCAAGCACTCAACCACTAAGCTATCCCAGCATCCCTTAGTATTTGTTTTTTTAATCTAAGGGAATTTAATAGCTACAGAGAATGTCAAGATAGTCCAAATGTTATTGCGCTATCTGTAGGCTACTTCCCATAAATAATTATTACTGATTAGTGCATATGTCTGAACTAATCCTGTTTTGGTCCTTCCAGTAAATTAAAATTACTTTCTGAGATTATTTAGATTGGACAGATTAGGAAACTTCCACATTCCTCAGGCTGTGTCTGTATGTTCCAGGTTCCGGGCCTCACTCTATCCCTGTCCTGAGACACCGCAGGAGAGGAAGGAAATGGCTTCTGGAGTTAATACCAGGATTGATGATCTCCAAATGGTACACAAAGGGCTGGAAGAAATTTGTTTTTATGAAATATTGAAAGGGAGGAACCAGTTTCCTTTTGTTGAAACACTAACAGTTTATTAGGCACCTGCAGTAGCTTAGAATACCAAAAACAAAAACAAAAAAAAGCCCATGGGTAATACCGTATTTTCCGGCGTATAAGACGACCGGGCGTATAAGACGCCCCCTAATTTTACAGTTAAAACATAGGTTTAGGCCTATATTCGCTGTATAAGACTACTCCCCACTTCCAAGGCTGTAGTCTTATATACAGCGAATATAGGCCTAAACCTATGTTTTAACTGTAAAATTAAGGGGTCATCTTATACACCCGGTCGTCTTATATGCCAGAAAATACGGTATGTCCCCTTGAGAGCTGGGGAAAGTTTCAGGGAATGACTGTTAAAAATAGCATTTGTCGGGGAAGCTGGGATGGCTCAGTGGGTTAAACACTCACTTTGCAGCCCCAGGGACCAAGGATCGAATCCTGACCCTGGCCCATGCGGACCCATATGCTGAACTGGGGAGTGCCCCCAGTCAGTTCTCACCGGAGATAGACCCCAGCCCAGTTCCTGCCCTGTGCAGCTTCACACCCACCTGTAGAATGAAACAATGGAAAAACCAATGATGTGCAACTATGGAGACTGGGCCCTACCCCTTCTCTCTGTTTCTGTCAAAAATAAATAAATCTTTGAAAAAATAGCATTTATCATCCTCCAACAAGACAGGAGTGCTGTGCATCTGAAATTGTTGCTTAGAGTATTCAATTCCCCTCCTCGTGAGTGTTTTTTTTATAATAAATTTTAAAAGTATGTTTAGTTAAGGAAAAATGATAAAATAATATTGAACTACATATAAAGTCAGTTCTTCCCTCTCATACACACACTCTTACTTCCAGATGCAGCCACTCTTAGCCTGGTGTGTATCCTTCTGGTTGCCTTGGATCTTAACCACCCAGTCTAGCTGGAATCCTGGTCTAACTCTTGTCCCCAAGAACATACTGTGTTAGAATTTTACCAAATTGCAGTGTATATGGTTTGCACACACCATGGTTGTTACAGAGCTCCAAGGAAGGAGTCATGATTTATCCATACGTGGAAGGAAAAGAGTGGCCAATGGGGGCTTAGGACCCTGTGGAAAGACTGTGATGAGTGCCCCTTGAAACATTAATAAACATACCAGTCCCAAAGGCATTTTTTTCCAGCAGTGGCAAAATTGTCAGAGATCTGTTGTAATTCCCATTTCTACTCCCTTCATCTTTCCTTCCAACCCCCGTTGTATGTGACCTACCAACTTGGCCTATTGCCTGCTCTTTTGAGATACACTTATCTGTTTAACCAAAACTACTGGTGGGTGATAGGCCTTTATTAGTGTGTGCTGGGTTCTAGGACTATCTTATCCCCTCCCATGATTAAGGGTAGATTTTAAAAAGCATGTGCAATCCAACTGTATGAACTGAAACTTTAAAAGGGGATCAGATACCAAGGAGTAAGATGTGGGAGTGAGGGATGAGGAAAGGGAAAAGCAAATAGAACATTGCTGGCAGTTCATTTAACATCCTTCCAGAAGTTTTAATACTAAATGTGAAATTATCAAAGCCAGAAGAAGGGAAAACAGCTTTGTTCCTTCATTCTCAAGTGATTTCAGTTTCCCTACCATGCCATGGCATTTTTTATTTAACTTCTCTGTAGAAGTCACCTTCTGTTGCCCAAGATGGTTTTTCAGGGAGTACTTCCTACTGTTTTCTGAACTGACTTGAAAAGCCAGCTATGATGGAGACTTATGTTAAAGTGGTTAGCATATAGCTTTTTCTTCGTCAAACAAATGTAGAGATTTAAGATAAATTCTCATGCAGAGATGTGAGTGGTGAGTTGCTTGCACAATTTTGGCTTAGTCCTTCTTCTGCTATAGAAATACTAAATATTTGGTGATAAACAAGGCAATAGAATGTAAAGTGTCGCTGATCCTTCCTCCCATTCTAGTGTTGGCACTATGATTCCTCTCAGGGGAATCTGTGCTGGTTTCCAAAGGATCAGAATTGAAATATTTTCCCCCCAAAAAGGGGCCTGACAGGAAGATGAAGGCTTATCTGCCCTGTGAGGACAGTGGTATGTGGCAATCTAAATCCCCTCTAAAGTCTTTAGGTCTTTCTGACCCCAGTGTCTTCTGTCTCCTGTTATGAAATCTCTCTTGTCATAGGCAGACAATGGTGTTCAGCACTGCCTGTTTTCCACCGTTTCCTGGTGCTGGCTTATGTTCAGAATTCTGCAGCTTGCTCTTCTTAAGTATGAATTTGTTACTTTGTCAACTCTTGGGCCTGTGATGCTGACTACTTTGAGTCTGAGTTACAGGTTCTATATGGAAAGTCATTGCTCTTTAATGATCTAACTAAAAAGCCTACATTGTTGTGCCATGGATTTGGTGGTAAGATTAAACAAAGGGAAAAGCTAAAAAAAAATTTCTCAGGTTTCTCTTGAGCTTGAAGCTAAACAAAAATGAATGTTAGTAACTACAACTCTACTTCTTTATAATTTGGCAAAAAAAGAAAAAAGAAAGAAGGAAAGAAAGAAAGAAAGAAAAAAGAAAAGCCATTGTAGTCAGAGGATAAAAAACAGATCCCCAGCAACCCTTCTTGGAAGAAAGCTGTGCCACTTTGCCATTCACTTCCTGAGATCTAAAACTGTTGCTAGAAGGATCCCTCCCTTATTCCTTTCTCTCCCAAAGGTTCTGAATCAAACAGAAGATCACCGCCAGAGGGTTCTGCAGGCAGCTGCTAAGAACATCCGTGTCTGGTTCATCAAAGTACGGAAGATGAAGGCCATCTACCACACTTTGAACCTGTGCAACATAGATGTGACCCAGAAGTGCCTGATTGCAGAGGTCTGGTGCCCTGTCACTGACCTTGACTCCATCCAGTTTGCACTCAGAAGGGGCACAGTGAGTACTTCCATAGCTAGCAGTGTAGCCTATGGCCAGGAAAAGAGATGCCCATCAACAGAATGTTAATTATTTTTATAGCTTTTGTACTTTCAAAGTTCTTTAATGTACTCATCTTGTATGCTGGCAAAACATTTCATGTATGTATCCTTGTTTTCCCAATGGTGAAACTGCAATTCAAAAAAGAATAAATGACTTCATCATATACCCATGATTCTTCAAGGTAGCTCATGACCAAAATGTCAGTTTCCTGGTCTACTCTCTGTATCCATTAGACTACTTCTGTAGTTCAACCCTGTTTAGTAGTTGGAGCTACTTCTCTGTTCCAAGCACTGATCTAGATAGAGAAGTAAAAAAATAACCATTCAGTATCTGACATACAAACATACAAGGCCATCTGTGCTGAGAGTGGTACTGTGTATGGAGAGAGGGTGCTAGCTTTTCAAACTAATGTGATCAGAGAAGAGCTTCAAGAAGAAGGTGGCATTGTGGCTTTAAAGAATGAGTAAGACATTGACTGGCAATGAGAAAAGAAAACAATATGGACAAAGACAGGAAGTACACAGTACAACCATGCATGGTTGGGTAAGAACAGGAATTATAATGGGTGAACCAAAAGAGTAGGAGGTAAGCTGGATGAGATAGATTAGAACCTACCTGTGAAAGGTTTTCAAATACCAGGTTAGAGGGTTTAAATTTTATTCCAGAGGGAGTAGAGAGGTATTGGAAGTTACTTAGCAGTGAAAGGACATGATCAAAGCAAAATTTTAAAGGAGTAATCCATTGATAGTATCTAGGTTGAATTGGGGAGTAGAGTCTATAGGGGGCAGTCAGTTAAGAGGTTATTGTAAACACAGACTAGTAACTTATGAGGACCCCTAGGGTAAGAGTTGACAATAGGAAAGTAAAATAATTATGAATTTGTGAAAGATTCTGAAGCAAGAATCAATAGGTATACGTGATTTCTAGCAATGTTCAAGAAATAGAAGGAGAAAAAATTGTAAATGTTTCTGAGACATCAAAGCTGGTTCCAATAATGGTTCCATTAATGGAAATAAAAGCTCAGCAAGAGAAACTTATTGATAAGGGAAAGATGGCAAGTTCAGTTTTAGTCATATCGAAAGTCCAGATGGAAATCCACATGGAAATGTCAAGAGATAATGCAACAGGTTCTTGATAGCAAGGGCAAAAATGAAAGACATGGGATTCATGAGAGTGGAAGGGAATGAGACCTCAAAGAGAGAAAATAAGGACACTAAAGATAGGATTATGGGGGCCTTGCAGTGTTTGGAGACAGGCAGCGGAGGCATGGTTAGTGAGCAGGAGGGCACTCCTAAGGAATAAAGATTTTTACCTAAGAGAGAGATTTCCAGGGGATTGCATGTGGGAAAAAAGACCTTTGGATCTGGTGATGAGCCAGCCATTTTGAATAGCCATGCTCAGTTAAACTGTAAGGGATTAGAGAGTTGAGGTGGTGAAGGAGGAAAATCAGAGAGTATACTTTGCTTTCTGCAAAAACAAAGGAGAGAACAATGATACTCTTAGGCAGGTATAGATGTCTCTGGAGAAAGAAGTTCCATGTTTTCTTTGGTTACACATTTTAGAGTTAAATCTTTTTCATAGGAAGAATATTCTTCCCAAGACTTACCGGTAATTTAAATCTTTAATTGTAAACTTTATACCTAGTTTCAGTTTCCCCAAAGACTAGGAAAGATTGAGATACAATTTACACAAAATGCGCCCATTTTATGTGTACAGTTCGATGGGCTTTGATGAATATGTACACCTGTGCAACTGCCACCACATTCAGGAGGATGACCTAATTTTAGTGTATGTGCTTACTGTTTCCCAGGAACACAGTGGTTCCACTGTGCCCTCCATTTTAAACCGGATGCAGACCAACCAGACTCCTCCAACCTATAACAAAACAAACAAGTTCACGTACGGCTTTCAAAACATAGTAGATGCTTACGGAATTGGAACTTACCGAGAAATAAATCCAGGTAAAAAAAAAATTTGAATCGTTTCCCTGTAGAGGTTTTATTTTTTATCTTTTAGTGCTTTGCTTTAAATGCTATTGAGCAACTAGCTTTAGATTAAAGATGCCAAGACCTCAGTTCTAGTGTAATTCCTGTAAAGAGGTGTCCATTAGACACAGGGAGTATGGTGTATTGCCAGGTGGCACTCCTTTAAGAGGTTGTCTTTACAAAAGGGGTTATTTGGAGAACTTTGTTGATATATGAAGCAAAAGTTAAATAATGAATTTGAAATAGTTTAATAATTCTATTATTAAATTGAAAGCATTATAGAAATTATCTCATTCATTTTTCTCATCCAAAGGAGGGTGAAAGTTCTTAAAAAACAACAACAACGGTGTTTTTATAGGAATGCGCTCAGTGGATTGGACTCTTCTGTGTGCCCTCATGACTGTGAAGTCCTAGCTTTCTTTAGCATGCCATTTGCAGGAACTGCTTTACTCAGAAAGTTGTTTCAATTTTAAAATGGCTTTCCTGTTCTAGGTTAGAGAAAATATAGCAATTGACCATTTTAGGCACAAGGAAGATTTCTCCTCCTGTTTGGAGAGTTAATTATTAAATTAAGGGTCTGAAAATTTATTTTCAGTTGGAGCCTTCTGCAGGCCCTGCTTTGTTCCATGCAGGCCTTGGGCTTTCTCCCACTTATCTGGTAGCTTTATTCAGCTGGTTGCTACACAAGAGAAGAAAGCTGGTCTGCCTCAGGAGCAGTGTCCCAGAGGTTAGAGAGGAGGAATCGAAAAACAAGCTATACTTTTGCCACAGCTAAAGACAAAACTTTCACAGCCTGTGTTCTTAAAGATTTATTTTTATTGGTTTATGACCGAGAGAGACAAGAGAGAAGGGAGAGGGCCCAGAGCAGTCTCTATAGATGACAGCATTAGTTTTCCATATAGTTTCACTCCACAGGCAGGTGCGGGGCTGCGCAGGGCAGGAACCGGGCCAGGAGCCTCCCGCATAGGCCCTAGCAAGAACCAAACTGGGGGCACACCCCAGCCTAGCACGTGGGTCTGCTGGGCCAGAGCCGGGATTTGATCCTCCGGGACTACAAAGCGAGCACTCAACCTCCAAGCCATCCCAGCTTCCTACTTTGTTCTTTTTTTAAAGTGCCAGCAGGCACTCAGACGCTGTCAGCTGCTTCATGAGGCTGTGCGGATCCCACCAGAGAAAATTTTCTCTGGTTCCATCTGACCAGCAGCTTGGTAATAAGTCACCTTCTGCTGATCTTAGAGTGTGGAGAAAGGTATAACATGCTAAGATTGTTATGGTTTTCTGTACTTTGCCTTCTCTCTCCTTTGGTTTCTTTCTTTCTCACTCTTTCTCTCTCTCTCTCTCTCTCTCTCTCTCTCTCTCTCTTTCTTTCTCTCTTTTCTTTCTTTCGTTCTTTTTCAACTACAGTTAACATACACTGTTATATTACTTTCAAGTGTACAATGTAATGATTAGACATTTATACAACTTACAAAATGATCACCCCCATAAGGCTAGTACCCATCTAACATCCTTTGGTTTCTTTATAGCTCCATATACCATCATCACTTTCCCTTTTCTGTTTGCTGTCATGTTTGGGGACTTTGGCCATGGCATTTTGATGACACTTTTTGCTGTATGGATGGTGTTAAAAGAGAGCCGAATCCTCTCCCAGAAGAATGAGAATGAGGTAATGTTTAAGTTACATCTGCATTAGACTTAAACTTTATAATCTCTAAGCATTCATTATGAAAATTATCATCTGGTAATCTTTTACCCATGAATTTATAGAGAAGTTACATTCATTTTAACACTTAAGAGGCCTGTGAAAGTGAATTTCTTGTTAGCATTGTATTTTGCTTTTTACTTGAAGATCTCTGACCCACGATGGGGTCAAATGGTGGGAGAACAGGGTCTAGTCTATTCTAAGTAACATAGTCATGGTACAACCTACAGCATGTACATTTCATTGACTTCTTTCTTTTGGTTCCCAGATGTTTAGCACTGTGTTCAGTGGCCGGTACATTATCCTTTTGATGGGTGTGTTCTCCGTCTACACTGGCCTCATCTACAATGATTGCTTTTCCAAGTCTCTTAATATCTTTGGGTCATCCTGGAGCGTACGGCCGATGTTTACTTTATATAATTGGACGTAAGTTGCAAAAGAAGCTAAAAATCAAAGCTTATTCCTTTTATATTCAGCTCTGATTTTCCAGACAGGTGGTAAACTGGCACTTCTTTAGGAGGTGGTTGACAGTGTGTCCTCTTATTTATGCTCCTGCCTGGGAAGTGCTTTGTGATTTGTTCAGCAGTATCAAGGAACTGAGATTATAAATTAGGTACATTAATCCTTTCTGTAAATTAAAAGCAGATTCCCCAAATTCCCTGCTTGGTTGTATATGTGTGTTTAATTTTTTTTTTAATCTCCAGTCCTTTCTCTTCTCAGAAGCTAGTCCCTCTTCTTTTATTGAAGAGATAAGATAGCTGTAGTAGTTTCTTTTAGGCTCGGTTTCTAGACCCTTGTAGTTCTCTGTTGATAAAAAATAATTGCAACTTTTCTCCTCACGTGGTAGGGAGGAGACACTTCAAGGGAACCCTGTGCTCCAGTTGAACCCAGCTGTTCCCGGAGTCTTTGGTGGACCATACCCTTTTGGCATCGACCCAGTAAGAGCACTTCTTTCCTATATGTCTAAAAAGGAAAGTTTAAACTGTGACCCTGAAGTGAGAGAAGTGAAGAGAGTTATTTGGTTTTTAGTTAACATATTTTTAGAAAACCTTGGTATATCTGTCCAGTGTACTTCAAAGCCATGGAAGACCCAAGTCCCTTAGGGAGCCAAATATTTTTCCTGCACTGCTTGTTTCAGAGGTGGCTAATAATACTAACTCTGGGAAGATTGATTTTTCAGAACTCCTTCCCAGTTTATTTTATATAACTTGGTTTGGTTTTTATTTTTCACAGAAGTTTGAATGAAGCAGAAGTAGCTTTTTCCTATGAGTGTAGATTTCCATTCTTATCTTTATATATTTATAAGAACTTATCTCAGAATTTAACCTTTTTTTTAAATAGATAAAGTATGATCAAACCTTGGTGTTGCATGCATTAGACAGTAAGAATTAAAAATTTCAGAGGAAAAACAGATTATTAATGGGCCAGAAAAATTAAGATTTCTTGTAAAAAATGGGAATTAACCTCACTTTAAAAAAATATCTCAGGGGGAAGCTGGGATGGCTCAGCGGGTTAAGCGCTCGCTTTGCAGCCCCAGGGACCAAGGATCTAATCCCGGCCCCAGCCCATGCGGACCCATATGCTGAACTGGGGCTTGCCCCCAGTTTGGTTCTCACCGGGATGAGACCCTGGCCCAGTTCCTGCCCTGTGTAGCCCTGCACCCACCTGTGGGCTGAAACTATGTGGAAAAACCAATGATGTGCAACTATGGAGACTGTTCTGGACCCTCCCCCTTCTCTCTGTCTCTGTATCTCTCTGTCAAAGAAAAAAATAATAATATTTCAGATTATTATAGGTGAGAAGTCTGTGTAAAAGCATAGAGACAGGGAGGTACAAAGTTCATTATTTTAATTATTATAGAAGCTACTGCTATTGAAGTGCTTACTGTAGGCCAGGCATTGCACCGAACCCTCAGCATATCTGATTTATTCTCAAACAGTTCTGTCAGGTAGGTATTGCTATCCCTATTATTCAGATAAGTAAACTGAAGTTCAGTAACGTTTTATATATGCATTTAACAAATGTTTATTGAATCCCTATTGTCTCCAAGGCATAGCACCTGTTGGGAGAAATAGAATGCTAAAACAAAGCTCTTGCCCTCAAGTAGTTTAGAGTCTAATAATATTTCCTCTCATTTATATAATGTTCTGTAGTTATAGACACTGCATTTGATGCTTATAGGGTAGATCGAGTTTAAGGTGCCTGTGGGACACCCAGGTTTAAATGTCTGTCAAACACTCAATGGTTTGATGTTTACCTGGAGAGGAGGGAGGAGGGGGAAGGGAGAGTTGTGGGGGGAGGGGGGAGTGGGCACCAGATATATGGTGTTGGAGGGGGACCTGATTCTGGGAGCTGGGCACATAATGCGATGCATGGGTGATGTGATGTGGAGTTGTACATCGGGAAACTATCTAATTTTACCAACCAATGTCACCCCATTAAATTTAACAATAAAATATAATAATATTAAATGTCTGTCAAGCTGTTAGAGTTGTAGAGTTGATTTTCAGGAGAGACTAGGGCTGGAAGAGAGAGCCAGTCATAGGTTTTCAGTTTAGAGGTCCCTGAGGATCAGCTTTTACTGAAGCAGTCGGTTCAGAAAATGGCTGAAGATCTGGCTCATCAGGCCACAGAGTTTATACTTTAGCCTAGAGATGATGAGGGGGTTCAGGGTTGGTTTTGGCACCAGGAACTGACTGCATCAGAGCCATGATTTAGGAAATGTCATCTGATGGCCAAGTGGGAGCAGAACTGTCAGGAAAATATTATAGGTGTTCAGGCCTTAGGGGACAAAGCTTAAAGCAATTAATATTTAAAAGTAGGTGGAATGACAGCACCACAGGGATACATCAGAAAAACACAGATTGTGGGAACATCTGCAAGATAACCAATGAACTTAATTTCTTCAACAAACATATTGCAAGGAATAAAAAATGCAAGCTGGAGGGAGAACCTATAGATTAGAGACATAAGAGCTGTATCAATAATCACAATGTAGGGGAAGCCAGGATGGCTTAGCAGGTTCATCGCTCACCTTGCAGCCCCAGGGACTGAGGATCGAATCCTGACCCTGTCCTGTGTGGACCGGTATGCTGAACTGGGGTGTGTTTCCCATGTGGGAGGCCCACAACCCATTTCTTGCCCTGCACAGCCCCTGCCAACCTGTGTGGAACAAAACCATGTTGAAAACTGATGACGTACAACTATAGAGACTGCTCTGGGCCCTCCCCCTTCTCTCTGTCTCTCTCTGTCTCTGTCAAAAGCAATAAAAAAATCTTTAAAAAAAATTTTTGACATAATCAGGGAAATTTGAATACTGACTATATATTTCATGATATTAAAGAATCATTATGGGGAAGCCGGGATGGCTCAGTGGGTTAAGCGCTCACTTTGTAGCGCCGGGGACCGAGGATCGAATCCCAGCCCCGGCCCGTGCGGAACCATATGCTGAACTGGGAGCTCCCCCGGTTCAGTTCTCTCTCTGTATCTCTCTCTCTCTCTCTCTCTCTCTCTCTCTCCCTCTCTCTCTCTCTCTCTCTGTCAAAATAAATAAGTAAATAAATAAATATTAAAAATATATTTAAAAAAATTAATAAAAAATAAAATAAAAATAAAGAATCATTATTAATGCCTTGGGGTGTGATAATAGTATGGTGGACATGTTTTAAAAATGAGTCCTGACCTTTTAGAAATCTGTACTGAAATATTTTCAGGTAAAATGATATGATATATGGAGTTTCCTTCAAAATAATAGGATAGTGGGGAGTGGGTTGGAGGTGTTTTGAAACAAGATTAACTGTGAGTTGGTAAGTTGATTGTAATTGTTGAAGCTGGGTGATAGATACATGGGAGTTTGTTATACTGTTCTCTCTCTTTGAGTATGCAAGTGCTGTCCAGAAGAAATGCAGCCATAAATGCCTCTGTTTTTCATATTATAATATATGTATGGCTGGATGCTTTCCAGATAGCTCTCATATGTTTCAAATTTTCCATAATTTAAAAAAAAAATTTTTTTTTTTTTACATAGGTGAATATTTTTCATTTGAGAACTCTTTGTAATACCTTTTGTTTTTTCTTGGGTTATGACAGATTTGGAACATTGCTACCAATAAACTGACCTTCCTCAACTCCTTTAAGATGAAGATGTCCGTTATCCTTGGTATCATCCACATGATGTTTGGAGTTAGCCTGAGCCTTTTCAACCATACGTGAGTCACTCTGTTTCTGTTATGAGAATGCATGTAGTTTAGATAATGCCTTTGCCTAAAGAAATCATGACATCTTTGGGGAGGGATTAGTAACTCAGAACCCTATTCTGCATTAAGTGCTTTTATAGAAATCATATGTTCTTAAATGAGGCTTACTTAATATTAGTCCCTTAACAATTTATACTTGTAGTGAAAATCTTTGAGAAAACCTTGTATAATTTTCATCAAATGAGTTATTTTTTTACCTTGATGTGTAGTACATCAAGGTATGTACTAGAGTTTTCAAGCTCTTTCTCGTGGGAAAATGGTGGAGATGGTACTGGAGCTGATCAAGGTACAAAGGTGTGAAAGTCATAGTTAATCCTGTTTGTCTCTGTTTCCTCCAGTGCATCTGGCAGTTGCATCTTAAAGTAATAAAGACAGACTTGAGAGAGTGTTTGGAGAGAATCTAGTGAGCACTCCACTGGGTAATAGGGGAGACCCTGGGTCTAGTCACCTTTCACATTTTTTCTCTCTTCTTTTTTTAGTTATTTCAGAAAGCCCCTGAATATCTACTTTGGATTTTTTCCTGAAATAATCTTCATGACCTCTTTGTTTGGCTACTTGGTTATCCTTATTTTTTACAAGTGGACAGCCTATGATGCTCATACATCTAAGAATGCACCAAGCCTTCTAATCCATTTCATAAACATGTTCCTCTTTTCCTACCCGGACTCTGATGATTCTATGCTGTATTCTGGACAGGTGCGTCAATCCAGAGGTGGACTGTCTGGTGGTCACCCTAGGTCAGGAAATTAGATGTTTCTATGACCCTAAAAAAGCCTTAAATAATTCAGTTCTGTAGTATTTGGTTTTCAATCCATACATTCAGCCCATCCTCCTTACTTGGGAGGGTTTACTGTAATCTCTGTGTCCAAAAGGGGAAGAATAATAACATACGTCCTGTGGGACAGTTCCTGGGCTTTGCCACAATATCTGCTAATTATTTTGAGAAACTGAATAGCATTATTCACAGATCAGTAAGAAAGTACTGTTTGGGGGAAAATTTGTACTGAAGTTGGAAAGTGCATATCTGATTAATGTGATATGCCTTGCCCTTACTTTGCAGAAAGGACTTCAGTGTTTCCTGGTAGTGGTTGCACTACTGTGTGTACCATGGATGCTACTGTTTAAACCGCTGATCCTTCGCCATCAGTATTTGAGGAGAAAGCATTTGGTGGGTGTATTTCTGTTGAAAGTTACTAGATACTTTTTTTTTTTTTCTTAATAATCAAAGCATTTCCTCATTGGATCAAATTAATTGTGCATCAGTCTATATACTCTTAAAATGCATTTGTGTCATAGCCCAGCGTGAGCGCTGGATCTGCTGAAATAGGAAAAGAAACCATGTTTTTGCTGCTTGGACATCTGGATTCAGCTTTTACTAGCTCAGGTATAGAGAATAAGAAGTTTTCACCTTTCCTGGACGTGATTCACTCATGCTGTGCTCAGCAAAATCCAGGTCTGGGTCTGTCTAAATGCAGCATCAGCCAGAGCGAGGCTGCAAGAGCTGCAGGCAGGGAGAACCTACCCATGTGGTTTGCCTGGGCAACCACAGGGCTGACACTGAGGCATTTTCTTTTAAAATAAAACCATAATACTTTCACCAGTCAAAACATCCGGGAAATTTTTTTTTTTCTGAAGCACATTAATTTTTTATTTAAAAAAGCGGCATACTATACTTGTTTTTACTTAATGTATGTGTGCACATGAATTCTGTACAAACACACACACACACACACACACTCTTAAGTTGCCAAATGATCATTTCTGGGCTATGCGATAATGCTTATTTATTACACTGCCTGGTAAAACCCAAAAGATCTTTTTGCATGACTCTCATATGGCTTAGATTATTGCTCCTGTTGGAGAGCAGCTGAGTTACAAGACCCTCCTTCTCCCTTTTCTGATCATCTTCATCCTTCCATGTACCCTCCATTCGTCTCCCCCTTCACTCCCTCCCTCTTTTGTTTCCTTCTCCCTTCCTCTTTTCTTCCATTCACTATCAGGAAGGGCAACCTGTGGAGGCCCCAGTCAGCCCAACCCCGAGCCAACAGGGACTAGAGGCAGCAGCGGCTGCAACAGTGAGTGAATTGAAACTAACAAACCATCACATTTTGTTTAAAGAGGTAGCAAACAGTGCAGCAGAATTCTTTTTAACTATATTGAGAGCATGGAACATGTGTGCTCTTGGGAAGTATGTCACTGTTACTCATTGAGAAGATGACAGAAAAGATTTCCACCTCTTGTGAGTGGATTCTGATATCATCTCTGCCATTGCTCTATTAAGTATTATATTCAAGTATGTAAGTACAGTCATGTTATGGAAGCGAAGTGACTGTTGTACCCTCTCTGAGTTCCATCATCTTAATCCAAGATGACAGCTCTTGGACTCATCCACTTTTGTGTCTATATTTTGTGACCATGTATTGGATGATTTTTCAGCATGAAGTAAGAACATCTCTGATTCTTGAATTGATTTCCCAACACTTCAAAGTTCTGCTTCAGATTGATGCTTGGACATTTGATCCATTTTGGCTGTGACTTAATCTCTTTCCAGTGAAAGCTTACACATGTCTACTTTTTTTGTGAGAGACTCAGTAGCTCTCACATTCTCAGCTGTTTCAGGGAGACCTCCACTGTACTATACATCTGGTGTAATAACCAAAGTCATCTTCTGTTTTGATCTTTCCTTCTTCCAGTACTAACTCATGATTCATTGTCAGCACTTTGAATGTTAAACACTTCAATATTTGTCCTTAAAAACATCACTTAACCAAAATATTACAATGCCTTAATATCAAATATTAACCATCTATTCTAGATAATGAATCTGTAAGATTTTAAGTCTCACCATTAGTGATTAATTGTGTACAATTGTGTTCCAGTAGCATCATACTCCTTTAAAAGAGAACCAAATATTTAAATGGATAACCATTTCCTTCATTAGGTGTTTCTGATCATCTTAAACTTAGAAAACTATAATCACCCTTCTAGAACTGGTCTAAAAGGGCTGATATTATTGGATCAGAAGATATTTTAATGTTGCTGCTTAAGATTATTTTCAAGTAGGAACATACTTTCTCCAAATTTTTAAAAAGTCTCTTAAAGGACATCCTACCCATTTATTGACATTCTTTTCATGTGTTCTTCTTTCTGCTAGTCCTAGTGTATTTGGGATGTGCTTCTGGTGCTTCTGTCTTAATGCTTTTAAATCTGGCATCCTCTTCTCTGATACTGTTCAAGTTAAAAGCTCCCAGTCTGGAAGCCTGCACATTCATAGGGTCGTCTTAGCCCATTGGTTTTCT
Source organism: Craseonycteris thonglongyai (assembly GCA_004027555.1). Classification (NCBI taxonomy): domain Eukaryota; kingdom Metazoa; phylum Chordata; class Mammalia; order Chiroptera; family Craseonycteridae; genus Craseonycteris; species Craseonycteris thonglongyai. The sequence continues at coordinate 27,240 of PVKE010001259.1, forward strand.
TAGCGAAACATCTGGTGAGCAGCCTGAAGTCATCAGGATGGTAATTCTATAACACGGGCCCTGGATTCTTGACCCAAGGGCCGAGTGTATGAACACTGATTTGTTTTTGTTCTGTACTGTGTCCTCTTGGTTGTCTGTAAGCCATGTGTCACAGTTTAAATTTTTCTTTTCATTTTTCTGCTGATGTGTGTATCTCATCCCCTTTCCTGTAATTCTCACTCCCTGTGTTCTGAAGGGACATTTGTCAGTGTCTAGCTGGGAAGTTCAACTTCTCTGCCCCTCACTTTATCCTCTGGTTGGGAAAAGCTTCAGAAGTGGCCTTCTGCTTTAGGAGCCTTGACCCTATAACCCGTCCATGGTACGCTGGAGTCGTCTTCTGTTACCTATGCCTTTTGTTGGCCTTTCAGTCCACCTCGGGAGGATTGTCAGGTGTAATATTTGCAGGTTGTGGAAGTGCCCAGGGCTTCAGTGGTTACCAAATCTGACTACACATCAGAATCGCCTGGTGAACTAAAAATTGCCCCTTAGGGTATTAAAACAAAACAGATAAGTGGAAGAGGAAATAAAGATGGCCCATGATTCCATGACCAAGACAATCCCCTGCTGACATTAAAAAATAAAATTAAAGCAATAGGTGCACTTGGTTAGAAAATGCAAATAAGGGAGCATTTGTGAGCTTACTCCCCAGCAGATGTTGTCAAATGAACTCTTATAAAAAATATTTTTTTTTAATGAAAATAATACTGAAGTGAAAGCCTCCCTGCCCCAGCACCCTTCTCCACAAGAGGATTTAATGGAACTTTGCCTAAGTTTTTTTTTCTGTATGTGTCAGCATATGTATCATCTAGTGATATTAGTGTATGTGTGGATGTTCATGTATTTGAAATATATATTTGAAATGCAGTAGGAATTATGTTTAAACTGTAGCACTCTTCTGCTCCTTGATATATTAGGTTTTTAAAAATTCAGTATGTCTTAGAGATTGTTTCATTGTGATACTCACGCTTTTTTATATTGCCTAGCATTCCTTAGGCCATTCTGTTGGATATGCTAAATTATGTAATCACTCTTTTACTGATGAATGTGTTAGTTGTTCCCAGTTCTTTGCTATTTCAAATAACAGTGCAGGGAACATTTTTGTCCACGTACCTTGATAAAATTTCACAAGCAAGTTCCCAGCAGTGGGTGGGATTGCTGAGTTTCAAGTGTGCATACTTTGTGTGTGCATGCATTTTTAATTTTGACAGTCAAAATGATTATACAGTTTGTACTTGGGGAAATATTTTTTTAAACACAGATTTCCTTAGCCCCACCCCAGATCTACTAAATCTATACTTTCTGGGGGTAATATTCAGTAATCTCTTTTTAATGAAATGCAGCTTTCAAGGTGATTCCGATATAGCTGGTTCTCTAACCAGGATGTGAGAACCACTGCTAGAAGAAGAGAGAGGATTTGCCCGAACACTGAGGTCTGCTGGGCAGTAAGCTGTGGTAAACGTGAAGGTGCGAGTGGGGACCTCAGGGCAGTTGACCATACCTGCCTCCATGTTGTTTGTGCTGCTCGCCCAGAAGGCCATTTTGTAGGAGAGCAGGCTTCCAACTCTTACCTTGTGTGGCTCCTGGGACAGAAGCCATGTGAAGTGGGTCTGGGGCTATTATTCAGCTCCTTTCACTCTGTGGCAGGTTAGCGCTAATTGGCACCTGTCAGATTTAATCCCAGTTCTGCCTGCTTTTTGTACCCAAAGAGTTCTTTTGCCTCAACAAACCTAAGCTTTTACAAATCAGATTGACTTAGAAATTCTGGTTCTGGAGACCCTTTTGAAAACTATGCCTGGAAAGCGAGAAGCAAACACCCCATCAGCATCTGCTCCCATGGCTGTGAAAGGGTTATTTTAACACTCCAGAAGCCTCCACTGAAGGAAAGGAGGCTTGTTTTTTATTTTTTTTAACTTAGTATTCTCTAGCCATAAGCTAATGTACATTAAGCTGTTTTTCCTTCCCTGACCTAGGAAGGCCTTTGTTCCTGAGCAGACCCAGTACGTTTCTGGGAGAGGTTGCTGGAACTCTTGGGCTCCTGTTGAAAGCTTATCATGCCAGGTTACAATCACCATGTCATTTGGCTCCCCTCCCTCTTAGAAAGTCTGATCTTTAGTTCCAGAAAACTTAGGCCATTGAAGGCTTTACAGATAGAGCTGCACTTGTTCTAAGAGTCTGTTTGTATTAAACTTTTCATTCAAGCAGGATTCTCAGTTAGCATTGACCAAGGCAAGTTGGTGTCTCTTGGTGCAGCAGGCAGGACTGCCTAGTTCCTTGATCAGGATGAGGTGGTCAGCGCAGTGGAGCTGGGGCTGGGGTGGTGGTGGTCAGGGTGGGAACAGTGATTTGTTTTCACTCAGCTGTTTGATCAGTAGGGTTTTGTTTTTGTTGTTAGAACATATGCTTTTCTGAGGTTTGTATGTACTAACCATCACCCTTCCCCACCTCACAGAATGTCACATTAAAGCCCAGGCAAATTCTACTCTTTCTGTTCATCTGTGTAGGGAACTCTCAACTTTGGTGGGATCAGGGTGGGCAACGGACCAACAGAGGAGGATGCTGAGATTATTCAGCATGACCAGCTCTCCACCCATTCAGAAGATGCAGAAGAGGTAAGATGCAGTGGTGTGGGCTTCTTCTCCTTCCACCTTGGGTCAGCCCTAGTCCTGTGTGCATAAGAGGCCTCACTCCAGTCTTCTTGGAAAATGAAAATTCGAATCCTAATGATCAGCCTGACTTTGGGATCTCTTAGGACACCACAGCTTTTTCCAGCGGGGCCCCTGCTCTCAACTCCAGGGGCTGCCTGCAGAGCCTGCAGAGCCTGCAGCAGTTGTAGTCTGTTGTTAGACTTCTTCAGTTCTGAGTTGCGTACACATCTCAGTCACTGCCTGCTCTCCTGGGCACCAGGACAGCGAGCTCTCATTACCAGAGATGCAGATGACAGCAGGCAGCATCCTCACCCCCACCCCTTCTAAGGATGGTTCCCATGGGAACTGTAATCACTGGTACTTTTGAAGTCCTGTCCCAGTGATGTGCTCTTGTTGTGGATCTTTTGTTTGAGCTTTTTTAAAAAAAATGTCATTTGCCTACTTTTTATAAGGGGAATGCTAAGTAGTAAGGTCAAGCTACACTTTTCCTACACCACCACCCCCCAAGCTCAGTTTTTTTAAAACCCAGTTTCCTTGCGTGACCACTCGTACATACCACAAAGCCTCTGAACTGAACTTTTGAATCTCATCTATTCATGACATTTTTTTAAAGCAAATAGAATAGGCGTTGAGGACCCAGGTGACTGGACTTTTCTGTCTGACCACTTCCACTATGCATATAACTTGAAAACTGCAAGGGTTTGGGTGCCTTTTAAAAGTATGTATCTTATTGCTCTAAATCCTGCTGATCTGCTTTCCGTGTATGCTGAGGAGGCCTGCCTCTAACATGTGAGACCCATTTAACACTAACAGTCCTCCCCACGAAGCAGTCAGTAGCCATGTGTTCGTGACTTGTGACTTTGTGTGTGACGGGGCTTCCCACTAAGTGTAACTTTGTGTTTTCAAGCCTACCGAGGACGAGGTGGTAAGAAACAAGCTGCTTTGCCTTCGTGTTTATCTGGGGCTTCTTTTCCCATCCTTGTTGTCACTCTGCTGACCCTGCCGCATCCGGGGGCCATACATGACACGCGTGTATCCTACATCTCACTGGCCATTTCTAACCAGTTCGTGAACCCATGTCTGAAAAGCTCATCTCCATTAATTGCATCTCATGCCGGTCACCTCTGTCTTTGTTTCATTAACTTTGCTGATCTAACACCTCTGAGAATGGCTTTGAAAGGAACTACAAGTAATGTCTGTGCTGGCATTCTTGAAGTGACTCCCTTTGGGGGTTTGATTCCACTGGCCTCTGCCTTCCTCTCCTATGATGTTTATATATGGTCACTCTGCCACTGGCTGGGAGTAGCTGTCTCCCTGCTCCTCTGAGTGCTTAGGAGTAAAGCTCCCCCTTCCTCCCTGTCTGAAATGCAGCCAGCCTCTTCCTGCTGCCCTCATCAGCTTGATGATGCTCGAAGTGAGAACTGCTGGACCCTCACTTAGGGTCAACTCTACCTCCTTGTGACCCAGGTCGGAGGCAGACAGATTTCAAAAGGAGGCTTTGCCTCACAGATGTATTAAGAAAAAACAATCCATCTGCATGAAAGGAGTTCACAGTATACCAGCCACACACACAGAGTAATAGGGCATAGAAAGAAAGTTGACTAAATGTTTATTCCCCTCTGGAGTAGGCCTTGTAGCTCAGCAGTAATTCATTTAGCAATGTAAAATATTTGCAATTGGGTTTTTTAAGGCCTTGCTGCACTGTTTGCATCTTCCCCCAAAAGTTCTCTCTAAAACACCCATACCCACCCTTCCCTTCCCTTTCTTCTCTAGAGGGACAGTGGGAGGGGAATGGGGAAGTCTTTGCTGGAACAGCGCTCAGTCTTGCTGAGGGCTGGAGAGGCTGCCGTGCAGGCATCCAGAAGCCTGTGTCTCTCTGGATGCTCACACGTGCATTCGTTGGTGGAGCTGCCTGGAAGGCCGGGTGTGGGTGTGGTCCATGTTAGTGAGGAGCCCAGCCTTCTCCCAGTGACACCACCGCCAACAACACTGCTCTTTCTAAACGTCTTCCTCATTGAGCTCCTAACACAATGCCACGGTCACTGTCAGAACAGCCCTTATGTGTCGCCCTGTCCCAGGAGAGTTGAACATCCAAACAAGATGGCCTGTAATTCAGCCGCCCCACTCTCTGGGTCCCCGGCTCCCTCAGGTTCAGCATTCTGTAGCTTCCTAAGGAGTCATAGCACTGCCAGGCATATCCAGTCTGGTTCTATACAGCCAAAGTGAGATAACTGTCAGTTATCTGAAGGTTTCAAACAAAACAGATGTTTTTAAGTCCAGCCCGCTTCTTCTAGAACCTCTCCACTTTGCTTGGCTGTGAAACCTGTTTGTCCCATGAGGGTAATTGCTCCAGCCCAGTGGAAGCAGTATCCTCTCTCCCTAGGGGCACTCAGTTCATTTGCAAACCAGGGCCAGGCCAGTTGACTGGGAATCTTTGAAGGCTATAACCATTCAGCAAGAGCCAGTGGCCCCTCTCCCTCCTGTGCCATCTCACTAGGTGCGTTCATCCCACCCATCCATTCATTCACCCTCCACGTGCCAGGCACTCTGTTTAGTGCTGCAGAAACTGAGAGAAGAAAAACATGGTCATTGCCTTCAAGGACCTCCCAAGCAAAGTGAGGAGACAGTCTGGGTGACAGATGCTGTGATCAAGGTGTGCCCAGGGTGCGGTGGGCACACAGAAAAAGGGGATACCTGACCAGGATTGGGTGGGGTTAGGGAAGAGGAGACTAGGAAAAGATTTCCTAAGGAAATTATTGCTAAGCTTTGTGTGTCAAGCAAGAGTCTCTGGAGGGAGGGGAGGTGCAAAGCCATCAGTATATATAATTATCATAAAGACACAGAGGCCTGCGGACCCATCACATTTTAGGAATAAGCAAGTACTCAACTTGGCTGAAGTTCCACGTCTGGAGTTGGGGGATTGGTGAGAGGTAAGACTAGAGGTTGGCAGAAACGAGCCATAGAGTGTTTGGACAACAAGGAGCCGTCAGAGGGCGGTGAAGCTGAAAGTAACACAGCACATGTGCATTGCGGACATACCCTAGTGAGGTAGAAGGTTGTTGGATTGGAGAAGGGGCAGAGTCTGGAGGTGTGAAGACCAGCTAGTCTGCTGTGAGTCAGAAAAGAACGGAGGCCTGAAGTAAAGTAAGGCATTTATTTGCAGGGGGAGATGCAAAGAAGGGGCCAATAGGAGACTAAGGCAGTAAAAGCTACAGGTTCCAGTGCTTTCATGAATGTAAGCAGTGAGAGTGAGCGAAGAGTCAAGGTTGACTGCCAGGCTTGAGTGCCTGGGGCACCAGTGGTGACACTGTTAGACATGGCACATGTAGTAGAAGTAGGTTTTGATGGGGTCAGAGAACAGCACTTAATTAGTGTAGTTTGGGTGGCTTTGAGTATGAAGCGCCTCTGATTCTCCAGGAGGAGATGAAGCACAGCTAGTTGGAAATGGGCAACATGGAAGTGGAGGCACCTAGAAGTCTTTCCTAGGGGTGGCCGTTCAAGCCCTGAGTGGTGATGCCACAGGAAGGATGTCAGGGTTGAGGCTGGAACTCTGGCATTTAAGGAAGAGCCAAGATGGAAACTGAGAAGGAACATCCAGAGAGGCAGGAGGAAAACCGAAGGGAGGTGAGTGTCTCAGGAGGGAGGAGGAAAGGGTGACAGTGACCAGAAGTTTAGAGGTTCAGTCAGGACACAGAATATTAAACCTGTGACTGGGAGGTAAAGGTGAGCAGGCCAAGAAGGGCCAGTTTGTGGAGCAGAGGGTAGAAACCAGAGTGACACAGGTGGGGAGTGGATGGGCTGTAAGAACGCAGAGAGAGAATGGAGACAGAGTCTCCAGTGATCCTTTGCCAGTCATAGCTGATTCACCAGCAGATGTGAGTGACAAGAGTCCTTAATTCTCACCCCATTATCTTTCCTCATTACATAGACAGGAAAGCCTGCCTCGTTACAAAGCAGGAAGTCGGGGATGAAGGACAGGAGAAAGTAGGAGTAACGCCTGGCAGGCAAGCCTCCTCCCTTCCCTCTTTTTTTATATATTTATTTTTTAAATATTTATTTTTATTGTTTTTGACAGAGAGAGAAAGAGAGAGATACAGAGACAGAGAGAAGAGGGAGGGCCCAGAGCAGTCTCCATAGTTGCACATCATTGGTTTTTCCACATAGTTTTATTCCACAGGTGGGCGAGGGGCTGCACAGGCAGGAACTGGGCCGCGGTCTCACCCTGGTGAGAACTGAACTAGGGGCACTCCCCAGTTCAGCATATGGGTCCACATGGGCCGGGGCCAGGATTTGATCCTCGGCCCCTGGGGCTGCAAGGTGAGCGCTTAACCCACTGAGCCATCCCAGCTTCCCCTCCTCTTTTTTTAAATAGGAGAAACTGGAGTGGGATAAAAATGCTGTGAGGAGCTGGTTCTAAGGGAGCCCAGCAGTCGCTGCTTTTGTAGATCTTTTGGCACTTGCACTCCTTCCTCTGAGCATGGGCCTTGGGGTGACAACCAGCAGTGGTGGGAAAGAGCTCCAATGGCATTGTTGGGGTTGAGGTAACTAGGGCTACCCTCATTTTCAGGGTAGTTGGGAGGCTTGACAAGCCAGTGCCAGAAGAAAAGCCCAGAAATACTCGGTGTAGTCAGAGGTGCAAGAAAATGAGGTAGTTGCCCAAAGATGGTGTTGGAGCTGGTTCAACTCCCACTGGCCACACCCAGGAGGCAAGGGCTGTTGACACTACCAGCCCAGCCCCTTCTCTCGTCCTGCCCTTCTGTGGTTTCCCAGAGCAATGCTGGTGTCCTTTGGGTGTGGAGTCATGTATGCAAGTCTTGAAAAAAACTGGTAAAATAGACTCTGACCTGAGGGCAGGGCAAGCTGGGAGGCCCATTGGGCAGCTGCCCTCTGCCCCTAGGGCTCTGATCTGGGCTGTGAGGAAGGGCCCCAGGAAGGGAACCACCTCTTATTCCACAGTGGCTGCTGGTTGCTCTTCCTGGGAGAGTCAGAGTCTTCTAGAGCATCTGTATTCTTCCCCAGCTGTTTTTGGAACCCCTCTAAGAGTGAACTGAAGTTTTGTTCCAGCCTTACCCCTTTATTCTGGAAATAATTTTTATGTTAAAAGGAAAACTGGGAGAAAGGGAGTGTGAGTAAAACAGAAACAAAAACCAATAAATGTTCTGTCTGGTCTTAATCGACTGTCCAAGCAGGAATTGGTAAAACTTTTGCCAAAATTTTACTGTGTCATCTTTTCAGAAAGTCACAAAAGAAAAAAGGAGGTTAATTAACTTGCTCCCAATAATTTGTGGAGCTCAGTGAAGTGGCTGTAGAGGTTCAGTCTTCTCCAGGCAGTTTCCGGCCTGACAGCCCGTCTCCTGAAGTGCAGCCCAGGAAAAAGCCTGTCTTGCTCCCATGACTTCTTCACCCGTGGGAGCAGTCCAGGGGGTATCCAGCAGCAGGTCCATAGAGTCCCAGGTCCAGACAGTCCTCATCTCTGAGCACTTTAACTCCACATACACGCCGCTGGAGCTCACAACCGCGCAGGGAAGAAAAAGTGCTGAGAAGACTCGTGAGGACAGCTCTTTAAAATGTAATGTATTGAGAGGAATGGGAGTGTCCAGTTTTGGGCTAAGCCAGGCAGGATTTCTGGGGACGGCATAACTGAAATCACCATTGGAATTCAACATTGGGGACTCCTGGCCCATGGAGCCCAAAGTGCCACGTGGCCACAGCCCAGACTTCTGCACAGTCCCCTCCCAGCCTTACTTCTCTGGTTTCCTCTCACCACAGTTTGACTTTGGAGACACCATGGTCCACCAGGCCATCCACACCATCGAGTACTGCCTGGGCTGCATCTCCAACACCGCTTCCTACCTGCGGCTCTGGGCCCTTAGTCTCGCACATGCACGTGAGTGTATTTCCCTCAGATCAAAAACAATGGTTGTCCCTTATTTGGGCACTCTCTCAGGTGGGGGGCTCCAAGGAAGTGGAAATTACATAAAGGTCCTGGGATTATTCAGATTCCTAAATCCAGGGAGAATGATGTCCAGATGGGAGGATCATCATGTCTGCCAGGTTAGCTGTGCACCGTGGTCCCCCTAAGGTTGTGGGAAGCCAGGGGGCAAGGAACACTGCAGGTGAGGAGTGCAGAACCGAGCTCAGCACACACAGCACCTGCTGCCAAACTGAACCAGATGTCGTGTGTCTCCCGGTCCCCAGAGCTTTCTGAGGTGCTATGGACCATGGTCATCCACATCGGCCTGAGCATGAAGAGCTTGGCGGGGAGCCTGGCACTGTTCTTCATCTTCGCCGCCTTCGCCACCCTGACCGTGGCCATCCTCCTGATCATGGAGGGCCTCTCGGCCTTCCTCCACGCCCTGCGGTTACACTGGTGAGGGGAGGGGCTGCGGGGGCGCGGGGGTGCGGCCCTGTCCTCAGCTGCACTGAGGGCCGCTTTGTTTCTGTGCAGAATCCAGATACACTAGGAAGTGCCTGCTTTCACATCATTCCACCCCGGGACCTGCCTTAGGAGTGAGCTTCAGGAAATGGCCCCAGATAAGCACCGCCCACTTGTGCTAGCCTCTAGAGAGAGTTCTCAGTGGCTGCGTCAGATCCCCTCTCCCTGCCTTTAGCATTCTTCAGTGCTCTTGATCATGGCTTATAAGATCTGCTGAGCTGTCTTTTTTTTAAATTCTTTTTTGTTGGGTGTTTTTGGCTCTGGCATAGAACTTTCTCTCCTGTCTTTAGAGCAATGAAGCAATTGTGGAATAGCTCTAAGGCCAGGAAAGTGCTGCACTGCTGTACGGTTTTGTCCCCTGTTCAGTCATTGTCCTAGTGTCAGGCCCCTGGCAGCTCCACGTGGGTAGTGGGTGGGGGGTTCCCTGCTCCGTAGGGTGCAGCTCAGTATACTAACACAGCTTCAGAATGCTGAGTTTGGGATTTGTTTGTTTTCTTTAGTGTAGTTTGTGGCTCTTGATGGCCCTGCGTGGAGAGAACCCTCAGCCCAGGGAGTGGGAGAGCTGGGGTCTAGGCTCTGCTATGACTGCAACCTGGAAGTAGGGTTGCCAGATTCCGCAAGTAAAACCACAGGACACACAGTTAACTTTGAATTTCATATCAGCAATGAATAGTAGTTTTCTGTATGTTTTTTGTTTTTCTTTTTTAGTATAAGTATGTCCCAAATGTACATGGGATATATTTATACTAAAAACTGGGCATCTTGTACTATATCTGGCTACCCTACCTTTTATTCCCAAAATGTGATGAGCTCTCAGGCTTCTGCATCTTTATGATATATTCTGATGGTTTTGCATCCCCACTCCTTCCTCCAAAGACTCTCACTTGACCACACAAAGCTTTATGTTGTTATTCTCCCTTTCTGGGTCTCAGACTCCAGTGGTTGTGGAAGCTCTGGATCTCCTCCCCGCCCCATGTGTGCACACCAGCTTAGGGGGTCATAAACTCACTGACCCAGCCTCAGGAACCCCCTAGATGTTAATGATCTTAAGATCAGAAGAGGGCTTGGAATGTGTCTTTCCATCACTAATTCAAACCTGAAAAAAATCCAAAATCTGAACCCAAGAAACCTCTTCCCCAACTTCCTTATCTTTGATTTTTCTCCTGGCTTGATTACCGGTACAAGCCTCCTCAAAGATTCCACTGTTTGTTGCTCTAAATTATAGAGGAGAAAAATGAGGTGTGTAAGGAGAGATGAGTCTAGGATTTACTCTTCCCTCAAAAGCTCCTTTATGGGAATCCATCCACGCTGCTCTCTCTGGCCTGGCTTTCCTCACCTCCCTCTTCCCCACCCAGCTGTTGTTTACTGTCGAGCCAGGAGCTTAGGAGCTTTGTGATTCAGAGTGCTGGCCGCTCCCCTGTTCTCAGCTTATCAGCATTCTCTCCCCAGCACACTTCCTCAGCCACTCAGCGTGAGAGAATGTCTCCAGCCAGCCTATGGTGACTCACTTTTTCTTACACTCTTGGCTTCCTTCCTTTCCTAGTCACTTCTCTGTCTCCTGAGCCCTGGGCTTGAGGGAACAGTTACCACCCCACCTGATAGCAGCCCAAGTGGGCACCTCTTGCCTCCTCCCTGGGTGGGGTGGGCAGCGGTCAAGGTGCTGGACCAGGACTGTGAGCAAGTGAGCCGGGCACAGCAGGATGTGAGGAAGGTCACCCAGGCCTAGGTAGTTTGCAGGGTCATGTTTTGTGGCCAGAAGGATTACTTCTTTCTCAGGCTCACTTGTGACCTTCCAGTGAAGGTGTCTTCCCATGTCCTCATGAATGAGCCCCAGGAAGTGATGAGAGCAGACCTCAGAATCAGGCCTACTTGGGTTTCAATTCCAGCTCTGCCCACTGGCTGGGTGACTTCTCTCATGTGAAAAGAGAGGCTAATATCTATATGACAAGGTTGCTGTAATTAAGCATGAAGTAATGCACATAACCAAGTGACTGTCATGGTGAACTTGTTCAAGTGCATGTCTTGGCTTCCCTGCTTAAAAGCTGGAGAGAAGGGAGACTGCTGCGTGGGAGTTTGCATATCATCTGACTGCCTCTCAGGTGTAGTTTGCAAGGAATAGGCTCCTCAACCACATTGCAGCTGTGGGGTTTGGAGTAGTGGAAGTATTGGTTAAAAGAGACAAAACATTGGGAAGCCGGGATGGCTCAGTGGGTTAAGCACTCACTTTGCAGCCCCAGGGACAGAGGATCGAATCCTGGCCCCGGCCTGTGCGGAACCATATGCTGAACTGGGGAGTTCCCCCAGTTCAGTTCTTTCTCTGTCTCTATCTCTCTCTCTCTGTCAAAAACAATTAAAAAAAAAAAAGACAAAACAGTGAAAACTTGTGCAGCAACTTTCCAAACTCCCCTCATCAGGCAAATTTGGCGCTCATCCCCACCGCCCCCACCACTAAGGAGGGAATTAAATTGGTGCTAGTGCACCCCCTCGTGGCCAAACGTGGATGTGCTTCCAGGAGTCCCGGGTCTTCTTAGTCCGCCGGGAGTGCTGAGTTGTGACCTTCTTGTGAGGGGTGGAAGCAGCTGGTCCTGCTGAAAATGGCTGTAGGGACATAGCTGCTGTTCTTCCTCATGTCCAACATGTCCAGCCTGGTGTTACTACCTGTCTCCTTACCCCTGGTAGTCAGCTGGGGTTTCCTGATTCTGAAGCAGCCCCATTATACAAGCTTTGGATCTCTTTGGTGGAGGCAAGAAGAAAAGCATATGATTTGATAACAAATATAAACCACTAGTCTGAGATTTGTGTAGGGTTAGGAGGAGGTGAGTGACATAGGAAAACAACAGTGAGTCAGTTAATGTGCCAACCTGCTAGTTCTGCCTCCTGCGTTGTCTCCCACCAAGCAGGTAAAATGGGCTGGGCTTTCCTGCCACCCTAATCAGATGTCTCTTCTTCCTCAGAAAATGCAAAGGCAGGGATATGATTTGTAGATGTAACTGGAAACTGATGTAGCAGAAGGACTGGTGTCCAATGGCCTACCTTCAAAGGAACCTAATCCCTTCTCATCTGTCAGATTCTACATGGGTGTAGGTGTGCACACTTGTACACTCACAGATTGGTTGATGGCTAAAGGGACAGACTGGGAACCAGTTTATTGTAAGGACACCATGGGATAGTTGAGTGAATGGCTGCCCCAGGAGAAGTAAGGACACATGAAATGCAGTCCCAGGCTGACATCATCATCCTGACATTTGAGCCATCAGACAGACGTGTGTTCCAGGCCCTGAATTACTCAGAGAGTGACAGAAAAGGCTAGAGAAGCAGCTGGGCCTAGAATCATCTTTCTAAAACTGCTCCTGTCAGGAAAGGGAATAGGCCCCCGGAACTCCTTCCCCCTTCACTCATTCAAGGAAACAAGGTTTCCTATTACATAGCAGGAGTGATCTCTCTGTGGACTCTTCAGTTATCCTTCTGGGTCACTGCATAGCCTTTGCCAGGTGCTAGAGCTGGAAGGGGAGACAGAGAAGCCCATCTGACTGCCTGGAGCTGTCCTCACACTGAGGTGCGACTCAGTGGCTTGGAACATGGCAGGGGCCTGAAACTCCCAGAGCAGAGCCCCCAGTGAAGGAAGAACTTGCAGGGTGGCCAGCAGGGACCCATTGCACCCCTGCACAGAGAACTTCGTGTCTACTTTCTCAGGAGGCACATATTTCCCTGGTTTGGAGGGAGCAGAGGGCATGGAGACTGACAGGGAAATCGCTTTCCAGCTTTGTCCTGGGAGGTTGGGTGAGCATGGCTGAGAAGGAAGGTGAAGTCAGGCTGACCCAGAGATCCCCAAGATGTCCCGGGTGGTGACCAATCTAAGTCGCTAACCTCCAGCAGCAGCCTGGGGGGGGGGGCGGGGGGGAGGCGGTATCAGGTGGCATGAGAGAGGGGCCGCCTGTCAGCTCACACAGAGGAGTGTATGTGCCCCATTCCAGGCATGTGTCCCCCTTCCTCGCCGCTGGGTCCCATGGGTAGATGAGACACAAGGGATACCAAGAGAAGGGTGATGGCCCCATGGGCATCTGAAAATTTCTGAAGCTTCTCCATTCGCCCAATTTGGAATTCGAATTGTTTATGTGATCAGCCAGCTCAGGAGCTCAGAGTTCTGGATACCTCAGGGACCCGAAGGTGACTTGCCCATTATCTGGCTACATGCTGTTGAATGAAAATGGGACATGTCACTTTATGTACAGTTGTTCAGAAATCCCTTGCCATATGTAAACACAGCCTACCTAACATGAAGAATTCAGACCTAACAGCAAGGGGTGACAAGCAGAAACCGAGCCACTTCCCCAACCCCGTTCTCCAGGGGCCCCAGTAGCTGGAACTGGTAGAGGACTTCTTAGGGGTGTTGGAATGTGGGGACGAATCCATGTCCTGGTTTTGACATTAGTTTGAAGCTCCTCCTCCTGAATCCAATTTTTCCTGGGGTGGGGCTTGGAATTCTCCAGAGACTTTGGGACCTTGGCCCAGACCCTGGAATGTGAGGCTGTGGAGGAGAAGGCTGTCTGTCTATTCCTACACCCACACAGAAAATGCTGGCAGCTCTGCAGCCAGCTCCTCAGCCGGCATCCCAGGACCTCCCTGGACCACCCGCAGACAATCCTGATCGGGTGCTGGGCCCCAGGCCGCTCCCTGCCCGCTTTTTACTTTTCGCTAATTCCTCCCCTCCCCGCTTGGAGTGAACAGGAAGCCATCACCTGCAGCCCTTGCCAGCCCCCAGCCGCCCTGTTCTAGCAGGGGTTCTAGTGCCCCCAGGGTCACACCACCCTGCGTGGAAACTATTCCTCAGGGCAGCTCTCCTTGACTTTTCTATCCTCTGAATTGTGCATTTTTCTGCCCTTATTTGGTGGTGATTCGGTTGCTGGGCAGCCATCCAGGGCAAGTGTGCAGGGGGAGGCACAGCCAGGCAGCCTGGCGCTGCTCACAGGAGCACGCTCTTCTTCCTGCCCCTCAAGTTTGAGAGGGCCCTGGGGGACCAGCAGGGATGGACACCAAGCTGCCTGGGAAGAGAGTTAAAGCTGTTTTTCCTTTCAGTTCCCAAGAGAAGAATTCTTTCTCAGATGTTTTTGTAGTTGGAGTGTATTTTTGCTGTGGTGTTGAGGAGACTTTCCTTCCTGACTTCCCCCCATTTCCTGGGAATTTCCTCCCCTAAATTAAAAGCCTCCAAGCGTTCAGTTACAACCCTTTCTTCTCCTTTCTCCCCCCAAGAAAACAGTGGTGTTTACAAGGATTTCTCGCCTGAGCTCACAGCCATACAGCGGCTTCCCTCAGAGATCTGCCCTGAGCCCCTGCCAGGAGCTGGTATTGGTTTGGGGGCGGGGAGGGCTCATCTTCATTGCAGTTAGGGACTCAAGCCAGCTTACCTTTTGCATGTGACTGCTCAGCATGATCAAGCAGGAACTGGGCATACCAGTGCACTGGAGCACTGTGCTCTAGCTGAGGGCAGGCCCTGGGCTTTAGAGGGGTGCTGTGTGCACTGGGAAGTGGGCCAAGGTCTGAGCCTAGCAGGCTGGCAGGAGGCAGGCTGTTTTCCTTTCCCAAGCTCTCCAGGAAAGAGGCTTTGGGGAGTGGGGGTTCGGCTGGGTATCTTTCTGGCGCAACTGAAAACCCAAAAGGTTTCAAAAGGTTTCTGTGGAATGATGACTTTCCTCTTCTTTTTCCCCAGGGTCGAGTTCCAGAATAAATTCTACAGTGGGACTGGTTTCAAGTTCCTCCCCTTCTCTTTTGAGCACATTCGGGAAGGGAAGTTTGATGAGTGAGTCCCTCGTGGGGCTGTGCGCCCCCTGCCCTCTCCACGCCCTCCATGGTGATTAGCTGTGGTCCTCTTGCCTGTTGGTTGTGAGCCCTGGATATTGGGGCATTTGTGTTATCCCTGTCCCCCTCCCCCAGCTGCCTGTGAGTCATTTAGGTAGATCTGGCCCTCCCTTGGGTCCCCTGCCACCTCAGCTTTGTATGGTGTAGTATAATGATCTACGGAGGCTCTGGGCTCTGGCCAAAGACAGCCCCTCACTGCCCCCTGGTGGTAACTGTGTGCATTTCCACGTGAGCCCACAGCCCGTGGAAGTAACACTTTCACCATCCACCCTGACTCTGAGCCCCCCCACTCCACCATTCTAGTTACTGTTTGAGATGGGGTGCTCTTTAACACCCCACCCTTGGATTAGCAGGAGTGGGTGTTAAAGGTGTGGGGCCCAGGCAGATGGTATTTCTGTCCTCCGCCCCCGCCCCCCCCCCAGTCTTCAGAGCACTTGCTAATCAGGAGTTCAGCTGGACCCCACTGTAACGTCATGCATGAATTCTCCCTGTTGCCCCCAGGGTCCCAGGGTACCCAACAGCACCTTCCTAACCACCCTGCATTCACACCCTTGCATACTCTTCCC
This sequence comes from Craseonycteris thonglongyai, assembly GCA_004027555.1. NCBI lineage: Eukaryota > Metazoa > Chordata > Mammalia > Chiroptera > Craseonycteridae > Craseonycteris > Craseonycteris thonglongyai. The sequence continues at coordinate 42,782 of PVKE010001259.1, forward strand.
AGAACCCCTTTCTCCCCTCCCCCATTGCACCCTGCATAATATAACACAGCTGGGCATCACCCAAAACAGAGGTCCTGGCTGCTTCTCAGGCCAGGCATGGGCCCTGCCACAAGACGCCCCCTGGGCAAAGGGTTTAAGTTGCTGCTTTTTCCTGGTGTGGACCCAGAGACCTCTCCCACCCCCCCAATCATGAGTCTTGAGTGTAGGGCTGTAGTCAAGAAGGGTGGCTCTCCAGCAGGCCTGTCTTGCTGTGCCTACCAGTGCCCCTGCCCACCTCCACACTGAGCCCAGATGGGGCAGTGGGGTCCTGGGCAGGGGAGGGCAGTGTCATTTACAGTTTGCTGATTGAAGGCAACTGGCAGGGCTGCATGGCCCTGCCCTGTGGGCTGGGCATGAACACTCCCAAGGGGCTGGCTCCCCTGTCACCCCCACACCGCCTGGGGGTCTTAGGGCCTTTGAATCATGTGTTGGCACAGCAACCATGGCTGCTTCAGCTAAATTGATCCTCTGTCACCTTCGTTGGATTGGCAGGCCTGCCCTCCTCCCACCCTGGCATTCCTAAGTGAGCCACTCAGAGCTGCTCACTTGACTCTCCCAGGCAGGGTTGACCCTGGGCATGGGCCACCTGCCCCAGTTGGCTCAGCTTCACCATGTGTGGGCCACTGTGACCTGACCCAGACCTTGTGTGGAGCCCCCTCCCCTCTGGCCCCACGGTTTACAGGATGATCTTAGCTCTTGTTTACAGCGGAGCTTGAGGCAGAGTTCTCTGTCAGACCCTGCCCAAGGCCCTTCTGTTTAGACTCCTGGGCTGAATAAAGTGTGTTTGACTACTGTAGCGGCTGCCTGTCTGTGCCCACTGCCATGTCACATACCCTGCCCCTCCCGCCTCCAGCATTTCTGCTTTTCTCTCTGATCAAAGGCCACAGCTGCAGTGGCCCTGGCCAGGCAGTTAGTCTGTGAAATTCTCACCTTATCTCAAGTTTCGCAGGCACCTTCCCACACCTATGAGCCAGCACAGCTTGGCTGACACTGCTCGTGGTGGGGAGGGGACTTGGGGGCCATCTTTTATCTACCCTTCCTGCACAACACACCCAAACATGGGGGGAAGTGGGGTCTGGGCATCCGCCCCCCCTCCCCCTCTTCTAAACACGCTCTCCGGGGCTCAGCAGCCTGGCTATTTTGAGCCCTGATGTCCTTGGCTTTGGTGTAAGCGGAGGCTTGGCGGGGGGCTCCTGGGGGCAGCTAGAGAATGTACCGTGCTGAGATAGGCAGGCAGCCGAAGAGCCCACAGACTGCCCAGGCAGGCTGGTGGGTAGGGAGGGCGCCTTCTCCTAACTGCCATGTAAGGATCCACATTCTTCCCCAGTGCCCCCCTTCCTCCGTCCTGGGGCCCCCAGGGCAGGGGCTGCACAGGAATGTGAGCTGCACGCTGACAACTGCTGTTCCAGGAGGGGCAGGAAAACCCTGTTTACTGCCTGTGCCTCATCCCCATGACCTCAAACCCTCTGCTCCCTGACTGGCCAGCTGCCCAGGAATAGGCCCTGGGTGCAGCCCCCACACCCAGCTCCTCCAAAAAGTCCAGAGTGGACATTCGGGGTAAGGAGCTCTTCGCCTCTGCTCTACTGTTGACCCAAAACACGAAGCCTAATAAAAGTAGATATTTGGAATCAATGGAATAGAATTGAATTGAGAGTCCAGAAATAAACCCTAACATTTATGGTCAACTGATTTTCAACAAAGGGGCCAAGATCATTTCATGGGGAAAGAACAGTCATTTCAACAAATGGTGTTAGTACAACTGGGTATCCACATGCAAAAGGACAGAATCAAAACTGCTCACACCAGGAAAAAATATTTTCAAATCATATACAATTGACCCTTGAACAACATGAGTATACTCTGCAGGTCCACTTATACGTGGTATGTTTTTTTTGTTTTTTATTTTTTGTTTTTTAATAAATACACTGTTATCCCTCCATATCCTTAGGATGAATGGCCAATAAGCCCATGAAAAGATGCTCAGCACCATTAGTCAACCACAATGAGTACCACATCACACTCACTAAAAAAGCTATAATAATTACAGGGGAAGTCGGGATGGCTCAGTGGGTTAAGCGCTCACTTTGCAGCCCCAGGGACTGAGGATCGAATCCTGACCCTGGACTGTGCGGACCCATATGCTGAACTGGGGAGTGCCCCCAGTTTGGTTCTCAATGGGGTGAGACCCCGGCCCAGTTCCTGCCCTGTGCAGCCCTGTGCCCACCTGTGGAATGAAACTATGTGGAAAAACCAATGATGTGTAACTATGGAGACTGTTCCTGGGCCCTCCCCCTTCTCTCTGTCTCTGTCTCTGTATCTCTCTCTCTCTGTCAAAAACAAAAATAAATCTTTAAAAAAAAAAGAATTACAAGTGTCAGCATGGATGTGGAGAAATTGGAACCCCATTCACTGCTGGTAGGAATGTAAAATGGTTCAGCTGCTTTGGAAAGCAACCTGGCAGTTTCTCAGAATGTTAGAATTAATATTAGACCCAGCAATTCAACTTCTAGGTATCTACCCAAGAAACTTGTACACAAGATTTCATAGCAGCATTATTCATAACAGCCCCCAAATGGAAACAACCCAAATGTCCATCAGCTGATGATGATAAACAAAAGGAGTATATCCATACACTGGATGTTATTCTACAGTAAAAAGGTATTATGTACTGACAAATGCTACCACATGAATGGACCTCAAAAACCTGCTAAGAAACCAGAGACAAGACCACATGTATGCTACCACTTACGTGCACTGTCTAGAATGGGCACATCTATAGAGACAAAGTAGATGGGTAGCTGCCTAGGACTGGCTGCTGGATGGGTTTGGGGACTACTAAAAGGGGAGAACCCCTTTCTGTGGAATCACTGGACCCCAGGCATCTGCTGAGTGGTGAGTCTGTGCCCCTGCCCAGCATGGAGAGGGTGGCTTAGGGCCTGCTGGGTGTTGTAAAGATAGACAATCACCACTCTCCATCTTCTTCCTCATTGGGGCCCTGGGTGGAACTACTCTTTCTGCCCCAGGAGCCCTGTGTGGAAGGGACACCAGAGCCCCCTCAGATCTGAAGGACCTGCCTGCCCTCCCAGCTCCCCAGCCAGACAGAGGACTCAGTCCTTCTCACCAGCAAGGTGGGTGGGATCCTAGCTGGGCTGTGATGGGCAGGCCACTGAATTGGCAGAGCAGAGGGACCAGCGATCCTGAGATATGCTGGGATGCATAGGCAGAGGGTCAGGCTGACCAGGAACAAAAGAGGTGATGAGATGACAGTGGAGAGCCGGGCAACCTAGTTCCACACAGTAACTTAAAAAGTAGTAAAATGTGTCACCTGATTAAAGAATTTCACAGTATAAAAGGCCCTGTTATAAAACTAAGTCATCTTCCTACCCCCTACATCCTAGTGCCCTACAAAAACAGTCTTTTTCGTGTGTGTGTCTTTTTTTTTTTTTTTAATGCAAATGGGAGTGTACCATACCTATCCCCTGCTTTGACCTGTTTAAAAAAATATACAAGGGAAGCCAGGATGGCTTAGTGGGTTTGGCACTCACTTTGCAGCCCTGGGGACCGAGGATCGAAAGCCGGCCCTGGCCTGTGCGGACCCATATGATGAAATGGGAAGTGTCCCCAGTTCAGTTCTCACCAGAGATAGACCCCGGCCCACTTCCTGCCCTGTGCAGCCCTGCGCCCACCTGTGGAATGAAACTATGTGGAAAAACCAATGATGTGCAACTATAGAGATTGTTCTGGGCCCTCCCCCTTCTCTCTGTCTGTCTCTGTATTGCTCGCTCTCGTCAAAAACAATAAAAAATCTTAAAAAAAAAAAAAATACACATACACATGCTAACCAGAACAGTTACAGGCTGGATACTTCCCGGAGAGCCCTTCGCAGAATCAGCACCAACACATCTTCCTCATTCTTTTTTTAGCAAATGCTTGCTATTTCAAACCTTAATTTCTTCAGCCAGCTCCCTATTGTCTTCAGATTGCTTCCAGCTTGGTGGGGAGGATGAGAAAGGAAAGTGTGACCTGCTCAGAGTCACGGGTGGAACTTCTGCCCAGCACCCATGAGCCCAGGCTTTGAATGTACTGTCAACTTCCTGGATGGTGCCCGCAACTTGCTGCCCCTGTCAGCAACCCCCCACCACTCCAGGTGAACCCAGACCCCATAGAGAGGCAACCTGAGCCCAATTGTGGACCTGCAGCCCAATTTCCCCAACCCATGTGTTCCCCTAAGATCCAGAAATGCTGGTTGCAACAGATCCTGGGCAGAGGAGAGTCTGATAAATCTCACCTGGAGAGAGAGGGAGAATGGGGCCGGGCTGGGGTGAGGAATGCTAGATGGGAGCAGAGAAGGACCTGGGGGCGTTGTTGCTATAGGTTACAGCCCTATGAGGCCACTCTGGGAGCTGCTCCCTGGGAAAGGCTGAGAACCTTCTGATGTTAGGAACTGAGTGGGAGCAAGGGCTGCACATCTGTCTGCAGGAGCTGCTCCTGAGCCAGGACTAAGTCAGGGGGACTGCAGCTTTGTGTCTGCAGCTCGGGGCAGGGGCAGAGGAGCTGGGCAAGCTCAGTGGACTCCCATGTTCTCTTTAACTCCAGGCTCGATTCTCTGGCTTGACAACCCTTCTCTGACCTCTTCCCTGTCTCTAAGCGGCTTCGCTCAGGGCTGACAATCTGGAAAATCTACACCTGCCTGCAAAAGGACTCAGAATCCATTTAGAAAACAGTCTTTCTAAAGGGCCCGCCACAAAACCCATTCAACCCTTTTGCCAGAGAGGCAGCCTGAAAGGTTATAGCACTTGGGAAATAGTGGCAAGAACAGTTGTCTTGGAGTTTGGAGCTCAGATTCTAGTCCCAAACCTGTTCTCCTGCTGGTATTTCTTGTCTGAGTCCATCCTTTCTCTGGCCCTCAGTTTCCCCACTATGTAAAATGAAGATAACTCCGGTCCTGTATTATTGCTGCTGCTGCTCCTTAAGTATCCCATGGAGAGACCTTAACATGCCCACCAGTTCTGCCCCGGGGCCAGTCCAGGCTCACATGCCGCCTCCACCTTTGTGTATGATCCTTTAGTTCCTCAAATCTGCCCAGCTCTTTACCTTTTGGGGGTCTTCATATAGACATTTCCTCCACCCGTGGGATGCTTCGCCTGCCTCTTCTCCTAGTCAATCACAATTTAATTCAGATTAAATGTCACTTCTTTTTGGAGGCCTCAGGCTGGGTGCCCTTGTATTTCTTCACAGCATCACAAGTATAGTGTAAATCTTTACTTAAGTGGTTTCTAGGTCTCCCCCAGAGAGGGGTGGCAGCGCCTGGTACAAAACAAACTCCAACGAAATATGAGTATTTATTGGACGGTTGGATATGTTATAATGAATACCTGGCATTCTGCACATAGCCCTTCTACCTGGCATTCTGCACGTAATATTGTATTTTCCATCATTGCACCACTAGCCCCGAACTCTGATCTCTCCAGTCCCCCCTCACCGCCTTGGTAATTTTCCATTGCTGCAGGTGCCCTGGCCATTGTGATTATGCAGGTGCCCCTGGCTACTGTAAACCTTTCAACTGTTCCCGGATCAGAATTTGAAATATGCTTTTTGGCTTCTGTACAAACGCTTTTGCTAAACCCAACTCAGGGCCACAGGTTTTTAAAAAAAAATTTCTTTTTTTTTTGACAGACACAGAGAGAAGGGGGAGGGCCCAGAACAGTCTCCATAGTCGCATATCATTGGTTTTTCCACATAGTTTTATTCCACAGGTGGGTGCGGGGCTGCACAGGGCAGGAACTGGGCCGGGGTCTCACCCTGGTAAGAGCTGAACTGGGGACACACCCCAGTTCAGCATATGGGTCCACCAGGGCCTGGGCCGGGATTCGATCCTTGGTCCCCGGGGCTGCAAAGTGAGCGCTATACCCACTGAGCCATCCCGGCTTCCCCTGGGGCCACGGGTTTTTGAGAGACATTAGTCCTCCGTGGCTGCCGGCTTATAATAAACTCACCTTGCTTATAATTTTGGTTCTCCTATGAATTTGTCTCGCCTGGGTTATAACAGATGGATGGAAGGATGGAAGGAACGCGGTTTGCGTGTGAATGCACGTTGTATCTGCAGGTCCTTGTGAAGGTATAGCGGGTCACATGCGGCCCTAGATTTCTGATGTCACTGGGGTCATGCGCTCCCGCATCACGTGCAACCAGGAGACACCCTCAGGCCTGTCAGGGGCGCGGAAACGTCTCCGCGGCCGGGTGCTTTACTTTCAGGTCCACGTGATCTGAGGCTCGCAGCTGATTGGACCCGGGTCGCCCCGCCCCCTAGGCGAGTTGGTTTCCGGCAGGGCTGCTTCAGGCTGAGGCCGCTGGATCATGGGGGCGGGAGCGGCGGCGGCGGTTCTCGGGTTCCTGCTCCTGGCCTGCGCGGGGAGCTCGGCCGGGGACGAGGCCCGGGAGGCGGAGGCCGTGCGGGCGCTGCTGGCCCGGCTGCTGGGGCCCGGGCCCGCGGCCGCCTTCTCGGTGTCGGTAGAGCGCTCCCTCGCGGCCGAGTCCGGCCTGGACACCTACCGCCTGAGCGGCGGCGGCGCGGGGGCGCGGGTGCAGGTGCTCGGCTCCACGGGCGTGGCCGCTGCCGCGGGGCTGCACCGCTACCTGCGCGACTTCTGCGGCTGTCAGGTGGCCTGGTCCGGCTCCCAGCTGCGCCTGCCGCAGCCGCTGCCCGCCTTGCCCGACGCGCTGACCGAGGCCACGCCCAACAGGTACCGGCGGCCCCCGCCCGTCGGCTCCCCGGCAGCTGCCTCCAGCCTCCGGGCGCCCTCACCTCGCTGAAGTCCCGCCCAGCTGCAGCGCCCGCGCCAGGCTGATAGGAAACACTGGCCTTAGGGGGCCGCAGAACTCCGGCTTTAGATTCTAGCTCTTGTTCCAGCTAACTCAAAAAGAGTCTGGAGGCTTTGGCTATGAATAAATGATAAAGGTTTATTCTAGGGTCTTAGGGTTTATAAACCGGAAACACAACTAGGCAATACCCAGAGTGTTCTGAAGAAGAAAGAAAAGCTAAGAGTTTCTTACAGCCAAAGGTACATTCTTGAGAAGAATCAGCCCTGCATTCTTTGCATTGGTCGGAGATGGTAATCCTGTGGACTGTTTGCTGGATGGCAGGTGGTCTGCATAGTGACCATGCTTTCCTTAGTTCTTCAGGTGGTTATCAGAGGCTTATCTGGATGTTTGATGTCTATCTGGACATTGAAGCAGGACTGTAAAGTTCAAAACCCAAGTTCCCAGCCTAATTAAGAATAGAATCGTTTCCTTATACCTCAGCCTACTTGACTTTAGTAATTTAGCAGCTTGACTATAGTGACTATATTTCATTTCTTCACTGTGTTCCGCAGCCTCTAAAAGCTGTGTGCTCTTGAGCAAGTCAGCCTTTCAGAGCCTCAGTGGGCACATACTGAAAAATGGAAATAACGACATAGGCCATGCAGTGTTGGTTATGAGGGTTTACACGGTAATGGGAGAATTTGTGGTGCAGAATTGATGATCAGTAGATGCTATTTCCTTTCCCACCCCGTCTTTGAAGATGCTTACTGAGGAATGACACCCATCCTCAGAGGCCTCTGTTCCAGCACGTGCCCCACTGATGTGTTTCCCCTTCCAAGGCAGGGACCAACTTTGCCATATAGCACTTAAACACTGCATAGGGGCTTTGCGGGGCTTGAGGGCCCCGGAGGAGTGCTGGGGGCAGGTGGTGGGGACCTCAGAAGCTCAGGACCTGGGTGAAGCATTGAAGGGGCCACATTTGGAATCCCCTCTGGGCTAGATCTGGGTTCAGGCTGATCTCTGAGCTCTTCCAGAACAATGACCCCTCAGCAATGGGGAACATTCTTCCTCCCAAGACACACACCCTAGCTCATACCCTTGCCCACAGGTACCGCTATTACCAGAATGTTTGCACACAAAGCTACTCCTTCGTGTGGTGGGACTGGGCCCGCTGGGAGCAGGAGATCGACTGGATGGCCCTGAATGGCATCAACCTGGCACTGGCCTGGAGCGGTCAGGAGGCTATCTGGCAACGGGTGCGTGTCCACCCCCCACATGGGCCACCCCAGGTGTCCCCACCCCCTGCATCATTGCAGTGTCTGGCACACAGAATAAGGGCTCCAGAAGTGTTTGTGGTGTGCACAATGGCTCCAGCCCTGGGAAACTCAGGTTTCCGCTGCTGAGACAAACAGGAACGCTTACAGAGAGGGCTGGACCCCAACACCCCACTGTAAACACTAAGAAGCTGGGACTCCCCTCTCTCCCCACACTACCTCCAGTCAGTCTGCTGCTTCTAGAGATTCTATCTCAGCAGCTCTTGATCTGCCTTATTCTCTCCATCCTTAGTCATGGCCCTAATTCAGACTTGGCTCCTCCCTGGATCCCTGCAAGAGCCTCTGAACAGGACTCCTGGCTCTCCAAGTTCCACCAGTGTCCTTTTTGAAATGTTGATCGGGTCAAAGTCTTTCTCTAACACTCTGGAGCGTTCTGTTGGCTTTAGTCTTTGCCAGGCCTGGGGGCTTGCATCCCTGGGCCCTGAGGGCTCTGGCTACACCTGGTTGTTTAAGTTCCTCACAGAGCTGTCCTCACCCATCACTCTAGCCAGCCTTGCTCCAGGAAGCCTCCTATGGCCCCTTCCCCATTTGGGGGGTGAGCCCCTTTGTTCCTCACCTCACCTGTGTAACAAGGGTGACATATTAGTAAAGTCACCTCTTCACAGATCTGTTTCTCCTGGACTGGGCCCCTTGCAGGCAGAGGTTGCATTTTTGTCTTAATAACAGCCATCGCAGAGAAGAGATGAGTGAATGTTTGTTGAATGAATGCGTAAATGAATAGAGACAAATGTATTTATATGTTTGGCAATCACTTTCCTCCCCAGGTGTACCTGGCCTTGGGCCTGACACAGTCAGAGATCGATGAATACTTCACTGGTCCTGCCTTCCTGGCCTGGGGGCGCATGGGCAACTTGCATACCTGGGGTGGCCCCCTGCCCCGCTCCTGGCACCTTAAGCAGCTTTACCTACAGGTAAAATGATGAGGAAGGGAATGGCCCCAGGGATAGTGGTATCTGGCCAGCTTCAGGACTCTGAACTGGACCTTGTGTGCCTGGGGGTAGGGAAGGCCTTGAACCTCAGACCATGCTCACCAGCTCCCTCCCATTCTTCCCAGCATCGGATCCTGGACCGGATGCGCTCCTTTGGCATGGTCCCCGTGTTGCCAGCATTCTCAGGGCATGTCCCCAAGGCTATCACCAGGTGAGGATCCCCCCACCTCACCTCCCACTCAGCTCAGAGAGGTAATTTATTTTCCCCTGCAAGGCATTATTTAAAGAAAAACTGAAGCTCTGGAAATAGGCGCTACTTGGTTCCTGGCTCTGCTACTCATTAGCCATGTGACCTTGGACAGATTATGTGATTGTTCTGTGCCTCAGTTTCCTCACTTATAGAATATACATGGCTTGGCACAGAGTCTTAGCAAATGGCAGCTCTTATGAATGGCAGTAGGGATGCACTGTTTCCTCTGTCCTTCCTGTTCCTCTGCACTACCCACCCATTCTCTCTTGTGACTGCTAAAGTTCTTTCTTCAGGGACCAGCTGAGACCCCTCCTTCAGGAAACCTTGCTGGGACCCCCAGCATTGGTTACCACCTCCTTTGCACCCACGAGCACCTGGTTCCCACCACTCTCACAGTGCTTAGCGCATGCTGCTCACTGCTCTGGCCACTGCTTCGTCTCTCTGACTAGGTGGTAGGAGACTCATGCATTCACTGAACATTTGTCAGGCTGTTAGTCTGGGGCTGCCAGACCAGGCTCTGTGCTGGGCCCAGGGGAGACAGTGACAAAGATGCCCTGAGTTCCTGCCCCGAGTGGGAGGTAAGCTGGCAGGGAGCTACAATATGGGAATATACATATATGGGCTCAGCCACTTCTCTGTCAAGGTCACTGCTGCCTGGAGGAGAGGGGCAGCAAGAGCTCAGAGCAGAGGCACTACTAGGCCAGATCTTGTTTCAGCCAATGGGAGGGGAGAGACAGCAAAAGCTTTCAAGACTAGATACAACTTAAAAGATATAGAAGAGCAGCCAGCTGGATAAGCAGGGAGGGAAGAGGAAAGGGCTCTAGGCATAGGGCTTAGTATGTGCAAAGGCATGGAGGTAGGAGAGACCAGAATGAGTTCCAGGAATTGGAGATTCCAAGTTAGTGAGGCTGACTGGATACTGCATCAGCCTTAAGTAAATGTCTGGACTGCCCTCCCCCAACTAGGGTGTTCCCTCAGGTCAATGTCACCCAGCTGGACAGCTGGGGACACTTCAACTGCTCCTACTCCTGCTCCTTCCTCCTGGCTTCAGAAGAACCACTCTTCCCCATCATGGGGAGCCTCTTCCTTCGAGAGCTGACCAAAGAGTTCGGCACGGATCACATATACGGAGCCGACACTTTCAATGAGATGCAGCCCCCATCCTCAGAGCCCTCCTACCTTGCCGCAGCCACTGCTGCTGTCTACCAGGCCATGACTGCAGGTTTGGTGCCAGGGGGAGGTAGGGAAGGGGAGCCCCTGGTTACCCTCAGGGAGATGGGGCTGGGAAGAGTAATGGCTCACTGTGACACATAGCTCTTGACAGTTCCCCCAAGCACTTGTATACACACATCATCTCATTTAATCACTCTTGTTGAGAGGTGAGTTCTGGAACTAGACAACCTGCTCAAACCCTGGCACTGCCACTTCCTGCCTGGGTGATTTGCAATGAGTTACCCACGCTCCGAGTGCCTCACTCGCTTCACCAGTAAAATGGGGCTCCCTCATATGTGGAATGATGACTGGCTCAGAGTGTCATGAAGTGCTGGCGACTGAAAATATTTTATTTGGTTTCTATCTCCATGCTGAGGTACGTAAGGCAGGCCTGAGATTAAGGGACGTGCCCAAAGGTGGTGCATGCTCTTCCTGGTGCCCAAATGTGAACCCAGTGCTCCTTCCTGCTGCTTGCAGGGGAGAGGCCCGGTCAGGAGTGACTTGCTGGGGAGGCCTCGATGGCTTTCCTGAGCAGCTCTGCTTCGATTCTGATCCCAGATGGGCAGCATCACCCAGAGCCTGTGAGACCTGCAAATTCTTCCCTCCCCCACCTGAATCAGAATGACCAGAGCAGAGCCCAGGAATGTGTTTTTACCAGCCCTCTAAGGGGTTCTCGTTTTCCTAAAGCTTGATAACACTTTCCTGGTGCTCCCGGTGGGGGTGGAAGACAGGAGGAAATGGGAAGGGCATGTGTAATGAAATGCCCTGCTGGTGGAGGGGTATAGGAGAAGGAAGTGTCCTGTGACAGAGTCATTTAACTTCTCTAGACCTCTGCTTCCTCATCTGTAGAATGGGGTGAATGTTCCCTTGGTCCTTTCTCCTCTCATCACCCCTCTTCTTTGCCTCCCCCCCACCCCCAGTGGACCCTGATGCCGTGTGGCTGCTCCAAGGCTGGCTCTTCCAGCACCAGCCCCAATTCTGGGGGCCTGCCCAAGTGAGGGCTGTGCTCCGGGCAGTGCCCCATGGCCACCTCCTGGTCCTGGACCTGTTTGCCGAGAGCCAGCCCGTGTACATCCGCACAGCCTCCTTCCAGGGCCAGCCCTTCATCTGGTGCATGCTGCATAACTTCGGGGGAAACCACGGCCTGTTCGGGGCCCTGGAGGCCGTGAACCAAGGCCCTTCCTCTGCCCGTCTCTTTCCCAACTCCACCATGGTGGGCACAGGCATGGCCCCTGAAGGCATTGGCCAGAACGAAGTGGTCTATGCCCTTATGGCTGAGCTGGGCTGGCGGAAGGACCCAATGACAGATTTGGGGGCCTGGGTGACCAGTTTTGCAGCCCAGCGGTATGGGGTCTCCCACAGGGACGCAGAGGCAGCATGGAGGCTACTTCTCAGGAGTGTCTACAATTGCTCCGGTGAGGCCTGCAGTGGCCACAATCGCAGCCCACTGGTCAGGCGGCCATCCCTACATATGGTTACCACTGTTTGGTACAACCGGTCAGATGTGTTTGAGGCCTGGCGGCGGCTGCTAACAGCTACTCCCACCTTAGCCACCAGCCCAGCCTTTCGCTACGACCTGGTGGACATGACGCGCCAGGCGGTCCAGGAGCTGGTCAGCTTGTACTATGAGGAGGTGAGGACTGCCTACCTGAACAAGGAGCTGGTTCCCCTGTTGAGGGCAGCAGGCATCCTGGCCTACGAGCTTCTACCCTCACTGGACGACATACTGGCTAGTGATAGCCGCTTCCTGCTGGGCAGCTGGCTGGAGCAGGCCCGGGCGGCAGCAGTCAGTGAGGCCGAGGCCCGTTTCTATGAACAGAACAGCCTCTACCAGCTGACCCTTTGGGGACCAGAGGGCAACATTCTAGACTATGCCAACAAGCAGCTGGCAGGACTGGTGGCCAACTACTATACCCCCCGCTGGCAGCTCTTCATGGAGATGCTGGTGGAGAGCCTGGTCCAAGGCATCCCCTTCCAGCAGCATCGGTTTGAAGAGAATGCCTTCCAGTTGGAGCAGACCTTTGTTCTTAGCACACGGAGGTATCCTAACCAGCCCCAAGGCGACACTGTGGACCTGGCCAAGAAGCTGTTCCTCAAATATTACCCCCGGTGGGTGGCTGGCTCCTTGTAACAGATTACCCACCCCTGTGCCACGTTCTCCTCAAAGTCCAGGCCTGGGCAGGTTCCCAGGGCCTGGAGCTGGGCAGGCATCACTGGAGGTCCCCAGGCCTGGGTGCAGGAACTCAAGAGCTGCTGATAGAATGAGGGGTAGGAGATTTGGAGGGAAGTGAGCTGCCCTCCTTCACCATCCCAAATTTGGGATCCAAGTACTGTTTTAATACTAAATAAACTAATGAATCACTTGTGTCAAAATACCACGATGCCTGGGAGGACTCGTGTTATAGCATGGACGCAGGTGTGGGGACAGTTCTCCCTGCCCCTTTGCCTTTGTCTCCCCACTTTTATTATTAACCCCTGACCTCTGAACTGAGAATGCCTTCCCAAAGCATTTCCTTTCACACCTGCAGCAACGAACTTTAGAAACTAACCGTCCCTATGGGACAGAGGCAAGCTCAGGGGAAGATCTGCCCAGGGCACTCAGTGCTCGCATGTGAGCCCATACTTCCTGCTTGCAAAGCTTTGCCCTCCCTCTGAGAAGTAACTGAAGAAAGGTGTTCCAAGAAGTGACCTCATCTCTGTCTTTACCTAGAGCAGGGTGAGGAGAGCAGGCCCGGGGCCTCCTGAGGGTTCAGCCTTGAAGTGATGCTGAAGACACAACAAGGGGCGGAGACCCTTGTGGGCAGGGGCGGGGCAAAGTAGGTGCTATCTAGTCCGGAGACTAGAGCCTAGACCTCCCAGAGCCACTTCCACAAGCGTCTCCCCATGGACCGCACAGTGGTACTCATCACTGGCTGCTCCTCGGGCATCGGCCTGCACCTGGCCCTGCGACTGGCATCCGATCCATCCAGGAGCTTCAAGGGTACATGAGGGGATGGGGATGGGGAGAAGGGAGCAGCTCCTGGTCCTAGGGGACCTAGGTAAGGTAAGCAGAGCATCAGATCTTCATCCTCTCCCTCAACCTCCAGTGTATGCTACACTCCGGGACCTGAGCACACAGGGCCCACTGTGGAAGGCAGCCCAGTCCCTGGGGTGCCCTCCCGGCTCCCTGGAGACACTGCAACTAGATGTGCGGGATGCAGATTCCGTGGCTGCAGCCCGGGCACGCGTGACTGAGGGCCGCGTGGACGTGCTGGGTGAGTCTCTCTGAAACATGTCCAGGAGCCTTCCCCTCCCTGGGTATAAAGCAAGGTGTCCTGAGAACAGGGGACACGAGGGGACCAGCTGGGGTGGAGGGCGGATGCCTGAGGCAGGCAGGGTTGGGCTTCTCCCCGCAGTGTGCAACGCGGGCCGGGGCATCCTGGGGCCGCTGGAGGTGCTCTCAGCGGACGCTGTGGATTCAGTGCTGGACGTGAACGTGGTCGGGACGGTGCGTGTGCTTCAGGCGTTCCTGCCGGATATGAAGCGCCGCCGCTCTGGACGCATATTGGTGACCGCGAGCATGGGAGGCTTGATGGGTGAGTGGTAGGGGACAGGGCGGTGAGACCGGCACCGGGCTGCTGCGGCACAGCGGGCTCTGGGCGGATCTACTATCCTATGCACCTCAGCAGCCTCATCTTTCCCCAAAGGGCTACCCTTCACTGCTCTTTACTGTGCCAGCAAGTTCGCGATCGAAGGTTTATGCGAGAGTCTGGCAGTTCTGCTTCCACCTTTTGGGGTCCAGTAAGTTAACACCCTGCTCTTGGAACCCTTGGAACCCTGACTTTGGAAACCTCCCAACCCCATCGTGTTGGAGTGGCTCCCCGCGTTCTCCCGGGCCCCTCCCTACTGTGCCAGGTGCTGTACTGGGCCCCGTGGCATGCGTGAGGTCTAGCTGGTGCGTTGTTGGTAGTGTTACTGGGAAGGTCAGGCCCAGAGAAGTTGGTGACCGAAGGTCACACAGCTGTACATGACCCAGCTAGGTTGGAATTCTGACGCCAGAGTCTTTCACACTCAAAGGATGTGGGAATGCCGTTCAGGCAAGAACCTGTCTTCAGGCATGTGGTTAGCGTAAGCGCGCTGCCCATCCGCCTGCCCTCGCCGGCACTGCGTGATGGCTGGGGCCCAGGGCCCTGCAGGTGGGTGGGTGCGTGGACTGCTCTCATCGGTCCCCGCCCACTGACCGCTCTCATGCTTGCAGCGTGAGCCTCATCGAGTGCGGCCCGGTGCACACCGCCTTCCAGGGGAAGGTGCAGAACGGCGTGGCACTGGACGGCGTGGACGCCCAGACCCGTGACTTGTACTCCCGCTTCCAGCGCCACTTCGAACGGGTCTTCCGTGAGACAGCGCAGGACCCCGAGGAGGTGGTAGAGGTGCGCGGCGGGCGGAGCGCTGGGAGCGGGAGCGGGCGTGGCACTGGAGGCCTCGCGCCCAGCCCCAGCCCACGCGCCTCCTCCCTCGGGCGCAGGTCTTCCTCACCGCGCTGCGCGCCTCGCCGCCCGCCCTCCGCTACTTCTCCTCCGAGCGCATCTTGCCCCTCGCGCGGCTGCGCCTGACCGACTCCAGCGGCTGCAGCTACGTCGCGGCCATGCACCACGCAGTGTTCGGGGATGAACCCGCGAAGGATTCCGAGGGCAGCCAGACGGAGGTGGCAGCCGGAGAACTGGGGGGCCCTGTGGGTGCTCCTCCCTCCGCCCCGCAATAAAGGCTTGGTTCCCCGCTGTCTCCCTGTCTCTCCTTTAGCCCCCGGGGAGTGTGTGTGGGGCGTGTGTGTGTGTGTGGGGGGCGTGTGTGTGGGGGGGGGGAGGGGGGCGTGTGTGTGTGTGTGTGTGTGTGTGCGCGCGCGCGTGGTTCTGGGCTTGATGCGGCTCCTGAGCGCACCGCAGTGCGGGGTGCAGCGGGTGGGCGATCAGGAAGGACCTTGTTAGCCCGGTTACACCTGTTACAAGTACGCGGAAACCTCCCGGAAACAGAGAGGAGTTAGACAGGGTCCCAGTTCAAGCCCATGTCTCTTACCTGCAGCAGAATTTAGGCGGACTTGGATATGGGGAGAGTCAGTTTGTGAATTGGCCCCCACTAGTCATGGGACCTCAAGCAAGGTCCATACCCTCTCTGCCTACATTTGCTTCTTTTTTTTCTTTTTTTTTTTAAGATTTACTTTTATTGTTTTTGACAGAGAGAGAGAGGCAGAGACAGAGGGGGGAGGGCCCAGAGCAGTCTCCATAGTTGCACTTATCAGTTTTCCACATAGTTTCATTCCACAGGTGGGGGCAGAGCTTCCCAGCGCAGGAACAGGGTGGGGTCGCCACCTGGTGAGAACCAAATTGGGGGCACTCCCCAGTTCAGCATATGGATCTGCAAGGAGCTAGGATTTGATTCTCAATCCCCAGGGCTTCAAGACAAGCTCTCAACCCCCTGAGCCACCCCGCATTCCTCTGCATACCTTTTCTTACCTGTAAAATGGGTACAATCCCTATGTCATGCATTGCATAGGGTTACTTGAGATAGTGCCTGAAGGTGCTGGTATAGAAGTCTTAAGAGCAGACTCAGCTATTATTATTACTACTAGTGATATTAGTATTGTAATTGTATTCCAATGCGGAAGCCAGATGTAAAGAAGAAACAAGACTGAAAGAATTAAAATGAAACATCTTCACTCACCCTCCTCCTTGTGTTCCCCCCCGCCCCCCCCCCACACACACACGACAAAACTCAGCGGGAGAGATCCCCACCAACCCAGAAGCTGCCTCTCACCAGGAGGTTTAGCTGAGGTTCCAGGCATGGCTGGTCTGCCCAGTGGCCTGTCCTTCCTGAAGCCAGCAGAAGGAGCAGGAGCGGGAGGGGCAGGAGCCACTGAGAACCCGCAGGGCTGTGGAGCCAACCTAACTCCCTCCCATTGTGGGTGCTGGAGGAGGGTGGAGAGCCGATAGAAACTAGGTGAGGAGGTTGCAGGCTGAGGAAAGGGGCAGGGATGCCCTGTATCAGAGGGACTAGGAGAGGGGGAGGACCAGGGCATGGATAGAGAGAGCCTGGAAGTGGGAATAGAAGGGAACCTAGTGGGGTTCTTGGGGCCTCAGGTGAGGCCTTGGGGGAAGGAGGTGCTGCATCCTGATCTGTCCCCACCTTCAAATCTGACCCATTCCCACCCCTGCTCTGGGCCTTTGGACTGCCTGCAGCTTGTTCCTGGGGGAAGGTTCAGAAAGGGGCCTCAGCCACCCTATCCCTCCCTATCACCCTGCCCTGCTGGCCCAGATGGGTCTCATGTCCCTGCATATCCAGGAAGGCTACAGGAAAGGACAGGGCTAAGGTGGTATGCATCTCTGAGGATGGGACCTACTCTCTTTGCACTGTGTGTGTGAGTGTGTGTGCACACTCACAAGGTCACCCCTTGGGGGATGTGATGATGAGGAAGGCAGTGTGACGACTCTTCCATTCCTTCATACTCTCATTAACCTCATGAAGTCTTGCAGCTGAGCTCTTTGGGATTTTAACGCCCCTTAATTTTTTTTTAATATATTTTATTTATTTATTTATTTTTGACAGAGAGAGAGATACAGAGACAGAGACAGAGAGAGAACTGAACTGGGAGAGCTGAACTGGCGGCACTCCCCAGTTCAGCATGTGGGTCCGCTCTGGCCGGGGCTGGGATTCGATCCTGGGTCCCCGGCACTGCAAAGTGAGCGCTTAACCCACTGAGCCATCCCGGCTTCCCCTCTTAATTTTTTAAAGATCTGTTTTTGTTGTTTTTGACACAGAGAGACCGACAGAGAGAAGGAAGGGGACCCAGAACAGTCTCCATAGTTGTACATCTTTAGTTGTGACATATTACTTCATACAGGTGGATGTGGGGCTGAATGGAAGGTGAGAACCCTCGCCACCATCCCAGTGGTTACCAGTTGCTCCACAGTTCAGCATGTGGATTTGCATAGATCAGGGCCGGGATTCGATCCCCAGACATTGCAAACCAAGCGCTCAACCTATTGAGCTATCCCGGCATCCCCTTCACTTACTTTTTTTTTTCCTAAATAATTATTTTATTGATTTTTGAGAGAGAGAAGCAGAGACAGAGAGGGACAGAGAGAAGGGGAAGGGCCCAGAGCAGTCTCCATAGTTGACAGCATTAGTTTTCCATATAGTTTTACTCCACAGGTGGGCACAAGGCTGCGCAGGGCAGGAACTGGATTGGGAGCCTCCCACATCAGCCTGGCAAGAATTGAACTGGGGGCACACCCCAGCTCAGCATATGGGTCCGCATGGGCCGGGCCCAGGATTTGATCCTCTGGCTCCAGGGCTTCACAGCAAGTGCTTAACCCGCTGAGCCATCGCAGCTTCCCCAACCTTTCTTTCTTAAAACAATTATAGACTCCTGTAACATGCTCAGCCAGCAAGACATGTGAAATATTTACCAAATACTGGTATTTGGTATGTATTTAATCACTCAGCAAATGTTTATTGACTGCTTATCATGACAAACCACTGTACAAAGAACTGGGAACACAGTAGAAAATAAATGTGCTCCCTTCAATTACTACTTTTTTTAAAGATTTATTTTATTGTTTTTGACAGAGACAGAGAGAAGGGGGAGGGCCCAGAGCAATCTCCATAATTGTATGTCATCAGTTTTTGATATGATTTCATTCTACACAGGTGGGCGGGGGCCTGCACAGGGTAGGAAGCAGGCCAGGGGCCTCCCACATGGTAGGCATGCCCCCGCAATTTGGGGTCTGAACCAGGGTCCTCCCGCATAGGAAGCTCGCCCCAGCGAGAACCGAACAGGGGGCACACCCCAGTTCAGCATATGGGTCCTCATGGGCCGGGGCCAGGATTTGATCCTCGGTCCCCCGGGCTTCAAAGTGAGCACTTAACCTGCTGAGCCATCCCAGCTTTCCCCACTTACTTTTTAATAGCATTTATCAAAACAAATCTTTTCAGGTTTGTGTCTGTTTCTTTCATGGGACTGAGCTCTCTAGCTAGGACATTGGGGTTTTTTTTGTTTTGTTTTTTGGTTTGTTTGTTTGTTTTGTTTTGTGTTTAAGATTCTATTGTTTTTGACAGAAAGAAAAGGGGGAGGGCCCAGAGCAGTCTCCATAGTTGCATGTCATTAGCTTTCAACATAGTTTCATTCCACACAGGTGGGCACAGGGTGGGAACTGGGCTGGGGGCCTCCTGCATGGGAGGTGTGTCCCCGAGAGCCAGGAGCCTCCCACATGAGAGGCATGCCCCGGCAGGAACCAAAATAAGGTGGGAAGCCACCCCAGTTCAGCATATGGGTCCGTGCTAGCTGGGGCTGGGACTGGAACTCGATCCTCAAACCCCAGGGGCTGCAATGTGAGTGCTCAACCCACTGAGCCATCGGTCCCCCAACCCCCTGCTAGTATTTTTGGCAGCTAGAATTAAACAATTTAATTTTTAATTGGGCCTTTGTTCACATGTTAACTGTTCTTCCTACTCAACTCCTTTTGTTCGCTCCAATGTAGTCATCAATTGCTGATGTGGTATCTCTTTGCCAAGCAGGAGGAGATAACTTCAAGGTCTCTAAGAGAATTTGTGTTTGTTTTGCAGGAGGAGGGAATGTTTCCAAGTCGCTGAGACCAGCTGCTGATGCACAGGAGTCTGATGTGAAAAAATCTTATCTGTGACTAAAAAACCACAAACTTCTCTCTCAGTTCCCTGAAACTCCCTCTCCCTTACTCCCCAGCTATATAAAAACTCCTACTTTTGCTCTTTGGGTCAGATTTGAGAGATCTTGCTCTCCCTTCCTCTCACTTTGGCCAAATTGACCTTTCTATATCTCCAAGCACAGGTGTTTCAGTGTTTTGAACTACTAGTGCACTGGATACATAAACTTGAATTTTGGGAGGTGATTTGATGAGTCCCATGACTTCAAATAATATTTACATGCTGATGACCCCACCCACCTACCAAAACCCCCCCACATCTCTCCAACTCCAGGCCTATATATCTCTGACTGCCTGCTGAACATCTTGGTACCTCATAAACTTATTGTGTACAAACCTCAATTCTGATTTCCAGCCCTTCCACCAGCTCCTTTCACAGCCTTCCCCACTGTAGCAATTCCATGCTTCTGGTTGCTCATTCCACAAACCTGCAGTATTCCTTGACTCCAGGCCCTCTCTCTGTCATCCTTCAACCAATCCAGCAAATACTGATAGCTCTACCTTCAATCTTTAAGGTACATTTGTAAATCACACTAGTCTATGCACTATCATCTCTCCTGGATTATCAAAATAGCTTCCGAATTCCTGATTCCACGTTTGCCTACCAACAGTAAAGTTTCCACAGTGCAGCCAGAATGATCTTTTAAAAATAAGTCTGGGGAAAGCCGGGATGGCTCAGTGGGTTAAGTGCTCACTTTGCAGCCCTCGGGACCGAGGATTGAATCCTGGCCCCGGCCCATGAGGACCCATATGCTGAACTGGGGAGTGCCCCCAGTTCGGTTCTCACCGGGGTGAGACCCCAGCCCAGTTCCTGCCCTGTGCAGCCCCACCCACCTGTGGAATGAAACTATGTGGAAAAACCAATGATGTGCAACTATGGAGACTGTTTGGGGCCCTCCCCCTTCTTTCTGTCTCTGTATCTCTCTCTCTCTCTCTCTCTCTCTCTCTCTCTCTCTCTCTCTCTCTGAAAAACAATAAAAATAAATCTTAAAAAAAATAAGTCTGGGAAAGCCGGGATGGCTCAGTGGGTTGGGCACTCACTTTGTGGCACTGGGGACCTGGGATCGAGTCCCTGCCCTGGCCCGTGCGGACCCATGTGCTGAGCTGGGGAGTGCCCCCAGTTCAGTTCTCTCTCTCTCTCTCTCTCTCTCTCTCTCTCTCTCTCTCTCGTCAAAAACAATAAAAAAATAAAATAATGGGGAGGCCGGGATGGCTCAGTGGGTTAAGCGCTCACTTTGCAGCACCGGGGACCGGGGATCGAATCCCGGCCCCGGACCGTGCGGAACCATGTGCTGAACTGGGAGCTCCCCCAGTTCAGTTCTCTCTCTGTCTCTGTATCTCTCTCTGTCTCTCTGTCAAAAATAAAAATAAATAAAAATATAGAAAGCCTCAGCTGAGTCCAAAACCACAGATCAAAACCTGTTTCTCTGCTTTAAAAAATAAATAAATAAATAAATAAAATAAAATAAGTCTGATCATTTCATGTCTTTTCTCAAAACAATCCCTATAGCTTCCTATCTCAGTAAAATCATAGGTTTTCCCCCTTCAAGTCCTCCAACACCTTCTTTAATATGGCCCAGGCCTCCTTTTTCACTTTATCTCTCACTTCTGGCTTTCATCTGATTCAGCTTTATGGGCCTTTTGCCCCAGGGCCTTTGAATTGGCTGTTCCCTCTGGGTGGCTCACTTTCTCTAATTTCGTCTCTTCCTCCAGGCCTTTGCAGTTTTCATGGATGACCCTATCCGCTATAGTCCCCTTACCCTGTGTTTTCTTCATAGCACTTATCACCACTAGATATGGTATAGATTTATTGATTTATTGACTTGTTATAGATTTATTTATAGTCTTTGAACCCCATCCCAAGACACACAGGAATCTAAGCTCCAGGAGGACAGACTTTGTTTTTTGCTCACTGGTTGATCCCTTGTGCCTAGAACCTTTCTTAATTAGGGAAGGCACTACATACACACTTAATGAATATAAGTGACCTGGTCCCTGAACACGGAGGGCTAGGACAGATGGAAGAAAGGCAAACCACTCTCAATTACTAGGTGGCAGGTTTAATAAGCAAGAAAACTTACAAAGCTTATCCTGGGTGCCACAAAACAAGTAGTTCTCTGCATCCACCAACCAGAATCTTAAAGTTTCTATAGAGGCCTTAACGAGGTTGGTTCAGTCACATATGCCGTCGAAACAATAGCTCCCCCTGTGAGAATGACAGATAGAACACATAATCCAAGGACAGGAGTGAGGGTTGGTGGTGGTGGTGGTGGTGGTGGGGGGGGGGGTAGCTTCCTAACACCCAGGTCCAGCTCAAGGTTCAACTAGCAGTTTTCTGGTCAATGCCCTCCTCCAATAGTGTAGGCATATGCGACTGTGTGTCCAGATGTTTCAGGGCATTTTCTGACAGTCTTTGCAGTTGGCTTCTTCAAATTGGTCCTCTCTTTAAAATCCAACTTAAGATGTTTCCTGCAAGGAGTCTGGTCTCAGTGCCTCTGTGGGGTTATAACTTTCCATCCATGACTCCAGGGGCAGATCCAGGTTGTGTGGGGCCAGAGGATTAAGCATACAAAAAACAAACACATATTTAAATGTGAAAGTTACCGTTTATTTTGTTTGGGAAAATAAACCACAGCATATTGCTGGAATCGGAGATTTCCCTCCCTTTTGAGATCTCCATGGACAATCTACCTGAAATGTTTCCTGATGGCAACTGAGCTTCCTCTCTCCACGGAGACTACCAATTCCAGCTTTTCCAGCACTTATTAACTTCATGTAAACTTTCACCTGCTTCTGCCCCATTTTTTCCTGTTCAGAGACCGTCCTCTGGCCGCTCTACTGAGCTCACGTGTAGCGCTCCTCCTCTCTCCTGCAAACTGGCAAATCACTGGCTTTTTTTGGGGGGTGGAGGTGGGAAGGCGGGGCGGGGTAGGGCATCCCGCAGGAGCCACGAGACACGGCGTCTGTCATTACCTCCTGAAACATACAGGACCTCAATCTGCCCATCTATGAAATGGGGACTTGGACAAAGTTGTTCTGTGGCCTCCCACGTGAGGATCCTCAGACTGGGGTGGGGGTGGGGGTGGGGGCGGGCGCCAGGAGGGCGCCGGAAACGCTGAGCCCAAGTTTAAGCGCTACTGGTGACTCCCCGCCCCGCCGCCCCGTTCCTGCAATTTATTAAGCCGGGACGCCAGGTGTTCTGCCATTGCCGCTGTCTCCTGGATGACCTGGCTGAAGCCAGTCTTTCTTTCAGGGTCTAAAAAGCATCCGTGAAGTGACCTTTCAAGTTCGCTTTGCCCACCTCTCTCCAGTCTCTGCGTGGCTAGATTCTAGATTCTAGAACTAAGCCTCCGAACTCGGCCTCACCGCGTTGACAGGACGCGCCCCACCCCCGGAGAAATCTCGCGAGAGTCTCGCTGCAAACAGACGTTGAGACTTTTGGCCTTTCCTGGTGTCCGTAGCTCGGAGTCGCAGGTCGGGATCTAGCGTTTCCGGGTCGCATCTGGGAAAACCTCGACCGTGTTGCAAGCGGGACCAGATCCCGGAGGTCTCAGTAAGTAGGTGACCCGGCCGAGCCTGAGCGCCCCCCCGTAGTCCCTCCTTTGATTCCTTTAAGACCCCTGGGGCAGCTTAGCAAGAGGGCCCAGGGCTTCTGGATCCCCAGCCCTATGACTGAGGAGTCCAGCTAACTGCTCCATGAGAGATGAGAACACTGAGTCTCAGAACACAGCCCCATGCCCTGTCCCCTTCCCCTGTTCCTCTTGATTGAGACCGTTGTCCCTGCTCCATGTCCCCTGTACGGCTCTCAGCCTCAGGCACATCCCCCTAAGTCGTCCTCGCCCGGTCTCCCTGACTGTCTGCAGGCCTAGGCAGCATGGCCGTATTCCGGTCGGGCCTCCTGGTGCTGACGACGCCGCTGGCCTCCCTGACTCCTCGTCTGGCCCCTATCCTGACCTCGGCGGCCCGGCTGGTGAATCACACGCTCTATGTACACCTGCAGCCGGGCATGAGCCTGGAGGGCCCGGCTCAGCCCCTGTCCAGCCCTGTTCAGGCTACGTTTGAGATTCTCGATCTCATCACGCACCTCTACAATGGCGCCAGCGTCCACACGCACCTGGACGTCAGAATCCTGCTGACTAATATCCGAACCAAGAGCGCCTTTCTCCCTCCCCTGCCCAGCTCAGTCCAGAACCTGGCCCACCCACCGGAGGTGGTGCTGACTGACTTTCAGACCCTGGATGGAAGCCAGTACAACCCAGTCAAGCAACAGCTAGAGCGCTACGCCACCAGCTGTTATAGTTGTTGTCCACAACTGGCTTCAGTGCTGTTATGCCCAGATTATGGGCTTGGAGAGCTGCCTACGGAACCCCTGGATGTCCCCTTACCCTCCACCATCAGGCCATCCTCCCCTGTGGCCAGATCTCCAAAGCAGCCGGTGCGTGGCTACCACCGTGGGGCTGTGGGTGGCACGTTTGACCGCCTGCACAATGCCCACAAGGTGTTGCTCAGTGTCGCATGCATCCTGGCCCAGGAGCAACTTGTGGTGGGAGTAGCAGACAAAGACCTGTTGAAGAGTGAGTGGGAGAGACCCTGGATTAGGGTGGTGGAGGACCCCAAAAATTCCTTGCACCCACCAATGCCAAGATTGAGGAAGGGTGGGGTCATTCATTACTTTCCACCCCCCACCCCCCACCCCCCAGTATCACAGCGCCTGACACTCAGTTGGTGCTAAGGAAATTTTAAGTAAATAAAAGCAGCTTTCTCAATGTGTGGTCTAGTCACCACTCAAATCAGAATCCCCCAAATGTGGAGCCAGGGAATCTGCACTTTCAACAAGTTCTCCAGGTGAGGAAACCTAAAGTTTGACACTCTGGGAATAAATGGATGAGTGAATTGTAGGTAGGAGTGGCAGACAATAGAGGGGCCTTGAGAATGACATCGTTCTTGGAAGTTTCTTTCTGGCTCTGATGCCCCGTGGCACTGCTAGTTCTGTGGACACAAGCCGACCCTTGCAGTGACTATTGTGCTTGCCTACTGCCTGCCCTTCATATCTTTCCCATCACAGGCCACTTCCCAGTTTAGCCCTTCCTGTCACCCACTTCTGGAGATAGGGTGCTTAGGGACACTCTTCCCTAAACTGTTCTACACTCTTCCCAATGAAAAGACCTCACTGTTCTGGGCTCCTTCCTCAGGCAAGTTGCTCCCTGAGCTGCTCCAACCCTACGCAGAACGTGTGGAACATCTGAGTGAGTTCCTGGTGGACATCAAGCCCTCCTTGACTTTTGATATCGTCCCCCTGCTGGACCCCTATGGGCCTGCTGGCTCTGACCCCTCCCTGGAGTTCCTGGTGGTCAGCGAGGAGACCTCTCGTGGGGGGATGGCCGTCAACCGCTTCCGCCTTGAGAATGTAACCCCTGAGGGAGACTGGCAGAGGGAGTGGATGGGGATGGGGAAGGCTATTGTGGGCGGGCTGTTGGAAGTACCATGACCCCAGAGGAGGGAAGAGAGGGCTCAAGGTGGTAGAGCCAAGGAGGAATTGGTTCCCAAGTTGCCCTCTGAGCTAAGCTCTACCTATGGGGTAAATAGGGGAGGATAAGGAGGCAAGCTGGGTGTCAGTGTTTGCCCTTCTTCATCTCACCCCTCCTTCCCTCTCCTCACCCCTCCTTTATACCTCAGGACCTGGAAGAGCTTGCTTTGTACCAGATTCAGCTACTGAAGGACCTAAGCCCCAAGGAAAATGAAGAAGACAAAGTCAGCTCCTCCACCTTCCGCCAGCGAATACTGGGAAACCTGCTTCGGCCACCACATGTAAGCATGTCATCCCTCCCTCCCCCATGCTTGGGTGACCTGGAAATGCTAGAGGGTAGAGACTGAAGGGTTCAGCCCCAAGCATGAGCGTGAGGACCCTATTAACTGGGGTTTCCTCTTATCTATCCACAGAAGAGGCCAGAGCTCCCCTCATGTCTCTACGTGATTGGACTGACAGGCATCAGTGGCTCTGGGAAGAGCTCAATAGCTCAGCGGCTTAAGGGCCTGGGGGCATTTGTCATTGACAGTGACCAACTGGGCCATCAGGCCTATGCCCCAGGTGGTCCTGCCTACCAGCCTGTGGTGGAAGCCTTTGGAACAGGTAATAATTGGAGAGGACTGGAAGAGGCCTGAAGTGAGGAGCTGGCCTGCTCTTACCCAGTCCTCTGTCTTTGTCATCCAGATATTCTCCATAAAGATGGCATTATCAACAGGAAGATCCTGGGCAGCCGGGTTTTTGGCAATAAGGTAAACACCTCTACAACGGTTCTCAGCTGCAAGGGGTTGCAACCCAGGGGACCTCTCTGGGCTGGCTCAGAATATCAATTCCCATCCATCTATTCCCAACTACCTCCTCCCTTGGGCTGGCTCAGTCTTCAAGGGGTGGTAATCACTGCCCACTCCCTCTTCCCTCCTCAGAAGCAGCTGAAGATGCTCACAGATATTATGTGGCCAGTTATCGCAAAGCTGACCCGAGAGCACATGGATCAGGCTGTGGCTGAAGGTGACTACAAGGGAGGATGGGAGTGGCTGGGGGCACAGTTAAGCAGGTGCTCCCCCTGGGAGTTTCCCCACCCAAAGCCAGACCATCCACTTTTCCCAGGGACTATGTTTCATTGGCTGACTGGTAGCAAGTGCTGCTGGTGGTGACTGAGGTCTCCCCACAGGAAAGCAGGTGTGTGTGATTGATGCCGCCATGCTACTTGAAGCCGGCTGGCAGAACATGGTGCATGAGGTGTGGACTGTTGTCATCCCTGAGACTGAGGTACCTGGACCCTACCGGCACCCCATCCCCACTGCAGACTACATCCTGCTCTGAGCCAGTGGGCTGACAGGTGTCGTGTCTGCACCCAGGCTGTACGACGAATTGTGGAGAGGGATGGCCTGAGTGAGGCTGCCGCTCAGAGCCGGCTGCAGAGCCAGATGAGTGGGCAGCAGTTTGTGGACCAGAGCCACGTGGTGCTGAGCACCTTGTGGGAGCCACATGTCACCCAGCGCCAGGTTGGTACCCAGGAAAAGGCTAGGGTGTGGGGAGAGAGTCTCCAGTGGGTACCTGCCTGACCCTGTCCTCTCTTCCTCTCAACATTGTGGCCTGTCCAAAGGTGGAGAAAGCCTGGGCCCTCCTGCAGAAGCGCATCCACAAGATGCCATCAGGCCTATGAATGAGGAGTTTTCTGTGGGGCCAGATTGGTCCCTGGATACACTGGTCCCCAGAGATACAGTGGTAAAGAGGAATGGGGGGTGGGGGAATCTCGACGCTCACCCTGGCTTGGGCCTGGAGGGCTCTGAGCCAAGCTGGGCAGGGCTGGCCTGGTAGACACAGTAAGTCTACTTAGCTCGCTGGTGTTTGGCCAACACTGAGGATGTGGCTCATGGGAGAGTAGGGCCCTTGGCATCCCAACTCAACTCTTGCCCACAGGTGTCTGTGATACCTACAGCTGACTGGGGCTGGCACAAACACCTGAACTTGTAACAGAATTAAAGGTGAATGTTTCCAGGTGCTGCCTGTATGATGTCTGCTTCCTGCTCCCATGCCTCTGGGTATTTTGGGGTTCCTTGAGACACACATACAGGGCCCAGGAATGCAGTGGCTAAGAGCATGGCCTTTGGAGCTAACCAGACTGAGGCCAGGAAGAAGCACTGACTAGCAGTGTCCTTTTGGACAAGTTACAGACTGTCTAGATTCCTCGGTTTCCTTACATAAGTTGGCAAACAGGCTCTTTGAAAGCATTAATTCCACAAGTATCCTGCCAGACGCTGGGATGGATGTTGGCCGGGGGACCAAATTTCAACAAGCCAGGCGGGCTTCTGCCAATCACAGAGCCTGCAGCAACCCGGCGAGATGGAAGGAGGCCGCCAGGACTGCAAGTTGTGGGCGGGGGCAGGGAAATAAGTCCCTAGGAGTGGGCTGGACCTGGCAGTGCGCGTCAAACAACTGTGCCACTTGAGCCTTTTGGGGACCTCATTTCACAGAACGTGCTTCATGTTGCCGCCGCTTAGAGTGCCTACCCCGAGGGAGGGAGGGGCCTACAGGGGGGACATCCCGAGGCCACCTACGTCAGCCCGAACACCAGAATAGGCCCACTCAGTGGGTTCGGTGTCTTCAGACTGCGCACGCGCGCCACCCTTGTCCCTCCTCCGTCCCTTTGTCGTGGGTTGGTGGGTTTGGGTCACGTGGGCGCGCCTCGCCTTTCCCTTGCGACTGGGGGCCCGCCCTGTGCCTGGTTTCCGGTGCGGCGGATCTGAGATGACGGAACCGGTCGCCTCTCCAGAGGACCCCTGGGTCAAGGCAAGCCCCGTGGGCGCGCACGCCGGTGAGGGGAGAGGGGTCGGGTGCGTGCACTTAGGGGTCCGGAAGATGAGGGGAGCCCCTCTGCTCCCCAATGCCACCCCCGCTCTCCGGGTCCCGGGGCTGCAGAGAAGACAGCTCTCCCCTCATGTGTGCCAAAGTGGGAGATGACTGAGGGGTGTGTGCGCGGGTGTGAATCTGGGGCGAGCGGGATCATGTCGAGGAGCGGCACTTTCACTGCCTAGCCAAAGCCTCTGGACTCGGGGGCGCGGCGGCGGGGTTGGGGGGTGGGGGGGGAAAGGAGGATCCTTCAGTTGCCTGCACGTCCCCCAGGGGCGGAGGTCTGATGAGTTTCTCCCTTGCTCGGTGCTGCAGGTGGAGTATGCCTACAGCGACAACAGCCTGGACCCTGGTGAGTGCCTCCCCCACGTTCTTCAGCTCTAGAGTGACAATCCCACTTCAGCCCTATGGATTTGGGTGGCCTTGCCAGCCACACCTGACCATACACACAGTCCACTGTTCCTGAACCTGAAACAGTGAGAAGAGCTGGAGGACAGGGGCAGGAAGCATCCGAGGGTGACACCTAGTTCCTTCTGCTCTGGAGCAGGGAAATAATGGCAATAGTGACAGCTGGTCACTTTCTCATCCTCGCCCAGATGTTACTTTGTGAGCCAACTGGTATCACTGGAGGCCAGTGGAGCAGGATAGACAGTAGGGACAGGAGCACGCAGTATGGCACTACAAGAAGGGGGTGGCCCAGTATGACTGACTTTTGGGTTGAAAGGGAGGGGTCAGCATTAAAGGGTCAGGAAGCCATTGGGCCCACACTTATCTGAGGGTCTAGCAATGTCTCCCTCCCACACCTTAGTGATTGGGGCCTCTCTTTTACAGGGCTTTTTGTAGACAGCACCCACAAGGGAAGTGTAGTGTCCAGAGCTAATAGCATCGGCTCCACCAGTGCCTCTTCTGTCCCCAACACAGGTAGGCAGCAACATCCCCCCCACTTGGTGGAGCTCAGGTATACCCTCATTTTAGTATCTTTCCTAGACCAGAAGCTCCAGCCGTCCACATGGGGGTGCTAGAGCTCTAGTGCTAGACACAGGGTTTCACCATCTTTGACCTCTCTACAGTATCCGGTTCCTGTATCCATTTGCCCTCTGGGCACCAGGGTTTTCTTTCCAGTTAGGGAAAGATGGGTTAACTGGGCCTCACTGAGCCCCAGAATGACCCCTTCCTGCCTGTAACTCTGAGCTAGATGACGAGGACAGTGATTACCACCAGGAGTCCTACAAGGAGACCTACAAGGACCGGCGGCGGCGAGCACACACTCAGGCTGAACAGAAGAGGAGGGATGCCATCAAGGTGACTAGGGAGGCCTACACCTCCGCCGGCACAGGAGGGCCCTGCATATTTCGGGTTCACTGTGTCCTGACCCTTGGGAGTAGCTAATCTAGTCCTTGGACATGACCATCTCCCTCCTTCCAGCCCCTTACCCCTTTTACTTTGTGAGCATGGGACTTGGTGTCATGGAAGGAAAGCTCTGTGCCCGTTTGCCTTAACCATTCAGAGTTAAGGAACCCAATTCTCTTGCTCTCTCCACAGAGAGGCTATGATGACCTTCAAACCATCGTCCCCACCTGCCAGCAGCAGGACTTCTCCATTGGTTCCCAAAAGCTCAGCAAAGCCATCGTTCTACAGAAGAGTATGGCCAGGGAGGCCCTGGAGGGGTTGGGGCCAGTGGTAGTCTCATACCCACTTTCAGCCTGGCCCTGGTGGGGTGGTTATAATGGGAGAGCTGGGGGAAAGGGAAACAAAAGTCAGCCTTGTTCTTCTGATTGAGACCCCCTCTGTGCTCAGCCTCTCTCTCCATGCCCACCCTAGCCATTGACTACATCCAGTTTTTGCACAAGGAGAAGAAAAAGCAGGAGGAGGAGGTGTCCACACTACGCAAGGATGTCATGGCCCTAAAGATTATGAAAGTGTAAGAAGGGTGCTGAGCTGGGGGAAACCAGGGCTTCTGAAGGGACTTCGTTCACACACATACCCCTTTTTTTTAAGATTTATTTTATTGTTTTGAGAGGGTGAGAGAAAAAGTGGGAGGTCCCAGAGCAGTCTCCATAGTGTACCTCATTAGTTGTGACATGGTTTCAATCCACACAGGTGGATGTTGGGCCGTACAGGGTGGGAACTGAACAGGGGGCCTCTCACATGGGAAGCGAGAACTTTTGGTGCCATCCCAGGTGGTTACCAGTTGCGCCTCAGTTCAGCATAGGGGTTTGCACGGACCGGGGCCGGGACTTGGTCCCTGAACCTTGTGGTTGCAAGGCAAGTGCTCAACCTGAGCTATCCTGGCACCCCCACTCTCCTCTTTATTATTTATTTTTGGACAGAGAGAAGGGAGAGGGCCCAGAGCAGTCTCTATATTGTATGTCATCAGTTTTTGATACAGTTTCTTACACTCCACAGGGGGTGCAGGGCTGGGCAGGGCAGGAACTGGGCTGGGGGCCTCCTGCATGGGGGGCACATCCCCACGAGTCGGGGGCCTCCCACGTGGGAAGTTCACCCCGACAAGAACTAAGTTGGGGTTACACCCCAGTTCAGCATATGGGTCTGCATGGGCCCCTCCCCCTCTTTCAAAGGCCACATCAGATAGTACTCTCATTCCCTCAGGTGGCCACTTAGGGGCAGGACTCTGTACCCTAACAGTCCCTAACAGCAGACACTGGAAAAGTTTGGTTAATGAAAGGAAGGTTGGAGAAGATGGGTCTCCATTTTTTACCTATTTTAAGTAATACTTAGCTGCTGTTGAATATATTGCAGAAGCTCTTTGGGAATCACTTTCCTGGGGTGAGTATATAGGGTAACCTAACATTTTTCCTGGGCTGGTAGAGCGGTTTCAGCACTTTTGCCCTGGCCGGCTTGCTTTCAGGAACTATGAGCAGATTGTGAAGGCACACCAGGACAACCCCCATGAAGGGGAGGATCAGGTCTCTGACCAGGTGAAGTTCAACGTGTTTCAAGGCATTATGGACTCCCTGTTCCAGTCCTTCAACGCCTCCATCTCCATGGCCAGCTTTCAGGAGCTGTCAGCTTGTGTTTTCAGCTGGATTGAGGAGCACTGTAAGCCTCAGGTATGGGGCAGCAGTGGTAGCGGGGTCTGGGGTCTCCCCACCCTTAGGCAAGGTGGCCCAAGCCATTTTCAAAAAAGCAGATAGCAGTTTTTAGGGCCCTCCAGGGTGTTTCTACAACTGTCAGTCCTCTAGTTTCCCCTTTGATTTCCAAAGCATAGATTTTCCTGTTAGTTTCATTTGGTAAGTAGGACTGAGCACTCAGTCCTGCGGGGCCAAGCTCGGCCTTGGCTTAGCCCATGTTGTGGCTGTCACTCCTCAGCTGCCCAGGATGTACGTCCCCACCCCTTGCAGCAGATTTACCTGTGGTTTCTGGAAAAGTTCCTGGCCTCCACCCTAGGCCTACTAAAATAGTTTTTCCTAGGGCTTCTTATTATTTGTAATGGTGTGGGGTGTTAATGGTATTACTCTGAGTCTTCTGATTTTGAGGCTGGTCTCCTTTTCTGAGGCTTTAACTTGTATTTGAGATTCTTGCTTTCTTGTCTGTTTTCCAATATTTGTATTGGGAATATACTGCAACACTGAATTTTACCATGAACATTCATATACCACCTAAATTCTACCATTAACATGTTCTGTATTTATTATGTAGCTGTCCATCCCTTTCTCCATCTTGTTTTGGGGGCATTGCAAAGTAAACTATAGGGCTTTTTTACTGTACTCTAAAGAGCACACCTGGTCTAGGCAGGTGTCACTGAGCATCGTCTCTTTCTCTACTGCCCCCACCAGACCCTGCGGGAGATCGTGATTGGTGTTCTGCACCAACTGAAGAACCAGTTTTACTGACTGGCTCTTGGGACCTGCAAAACAGCCAGCAAGAGGCCTGAGTCTCCTACTCAGCCAGAGCTGCTGGGCTCATGAGACTGGACTGCAATACCACCGTACACCAGTCAGCTGGTTTCTCCTTGGTGTTTGGCCCCTTCATCCTTAGTAGGGCTGGGGTATTTGTTTTTTATAAAGCTCCTGATTAATTTATTATATTGACCATAGAGCTCGAACCTACCCAGTCTTCCCCCCTCTCCATAGAAATCCTTGAGATGGGGGGCGGGGGGGTCTCTCTGGGTACCTGAGAGAGCTTCTGGCTTCTCCCCTTTTTTCTAAGCCTCAGCTTTCGGCTCGTGATTTACACATATTTGGGAACTACTGCTTGCTTTTGTTTTGGTCTGTTGGGTAACAACCAGCCCAAGCTTGGCCATTTTGATGGTAGTTGGACAGGAGAAAAGGAGTTAGAGGACATACTCCCAGAGACGTGAAGGGTGAGAGGCCACTTTGTGCCTGGGCTAGAGCTGCCTGGTCAGCCCAAGGTGAAGTCAGGGCTTCCTGGCCAGCCTAGGGCAGGGCTGCTGAGTTCTTGCCCTCACCTCCTTTTCTATTACCTCTCTCTTCCCCAGCTCTGGGTGGTAGTGATACAACCTCTCCACCTACTCCTGCCCTCTGCACAGCAGTCAAGAGTGACACAGCACCATGTATTAAAGTTTTTATTTTTCTAAATGATAATGCAATTTTGCTAAAGTTACAATTTTAGAAATTTAACTGGGCCTCAAAACCAGGTGTATCTGGGTTGCCACCATCTCAGTGCCGCCTACATTTCTCCTAGGACTTAACAGGGTAGGTGAAAGGGTGAAGGCTGCCTGGGGTATAGAGCCCAGGAGAGTCTGGGGTGTGGCCTTGGGCTCCTTGAATGCTGTGTGTAATCGCCTCTTTCTACCCATCCCCCAGGTTCCCTTTTGCCTTCCTTAGGTTTGATATGTGGAAGGTTTGATTATCCAGAGGAAATTAAATATTTTTATATCAAATTATATTACAATAAAATTGCCAAATGCTTTCCTTTAGCACTGTTCTAAGTCTAAGTGTTAAGCTCAAGTAACTGAAAACGGGGACGATATAGTGAGTGTGACCATCCATTCCAAGCAACCAGTGCTCCCTCCCTTTGCCTAGTTCTCTTGCTATGCCTCTCTCCAAACTGCTCTGCTCACAGGTGGAAAATAGCAGAAACAACAACAAAAAAAAAGCTGGCCTAAACATCTGTCCTCACCCCCCAGGCCTGCCAGAGGAGCTCTCAAGGGTCTGGGAACTTGACGTTGTAATCTTCATCTGTCTCTATGCCAACTTCCTCCTGTGGGGCAGCAAGGCAAGTGAATGAGGCCTCCCTGGATGAAACCCCAGGGGAGCCAGGAAGGGAGAGCCACTTACAAAGAACTGCTTCTTGCTCTTGGGGTATCCTTCAAGGATTGCATCACACAGCTCTGTTGCCTGACAAGAAACAAAACCACCCCTTTGCAGATGGGCAGGACATGGCACTACCTGGCAGATCCATGATACTGAGCAGGGGGAAGGGGCTTATTTTCCAGGGCCTGCGTTGGCGCTCCTGTACTTACCATCCTCTTCCGCTTCCTCCACTCCTTGCAGTACTTCTGCTTCTCTCTGTACACCTAGACAAGAGAAACATGTTCCTCTAACCCTTAAGCCCCACAGCAGCCTCTGGGGCCAACCCTTGTCCTCCTCTGCACAGACAACCCATCCTCCCTCCCAACCCACCTGCTCTTTCTCTTCTGGGGTCACATGGTTGGTGGCTGCTTGGATGTTCTTCAGCCTTTCTGTGTAGCCAGCACATTCCTTCTTTAACTCCTGGATCTCTTTCTGCATCTCTGGTGTGGTCAGGGCACTAGATAACTCCTTCAGCTCTGAAACCATATCTCCCTGAGGTTACTTGCTATGGGGAGGGCGTTCTCTCTTTCCCAGTGGTGCTCTCTGAGGTAGGAGACCAGGCCACCACTTGCTCTGGGTTCTAGACACAGGGTCCAAAACGGCCCCCCTATTCTGGAAATGCTCAGGAGAGATTAAGGCTTACAGAATGATCAGTTTATTCTAGTTACCTTTCCTTCTCCATAGTGGTAGGGTACAAGACTGAACAGACTATTAGCTGTAGTAGTTAAAGGAGCAAGAAATAAAGGGAATGGTATACTGAAAATCATGGTACAGAAAGCAAATGCATGTCTTGCCTATTTCTATTTAAAAAACCATTAGTTGTCATATTTCTTCTAATGTAATGCCTATGGCAGCCCAGCAAAGGGCTCTTTACTGTAATGAGACAGCACTGAGGTTGACACACTATGCACTTAGTAATTCCGGATCCTGACACTATACCCCCAGGGACTGCCCAGCCCTACCAGCCTCCATGTGGCGGCAGCTCTGCTGCAGGCTCTGCATCTTGGCAGTGAGGGCCACGATTTTGGCGTCCAGGCCTTGGAGGTCAGCATCACTCACCATGTCAAACTGGTCCTGCCAGAGAGGAGGAAAAAGAGGAGTGAGCTGATGTGTGGCATGGGATAGGAACCCATGCCTGGAAAGGCAGTACTCGCACAATCAAGAACCTGAAACTCCCCAAAGGGCTTGAGAGAAGAGCAGGAGGGCACTTTTGAGAAATCATTCAGTTTAATGCTAGACAAAAAGATATCAAAGTTGAGGGGAAGCCAGGATGGCTCAGTGGGTTAAGCACTCACTTTGCAGCGCCGGGGACCAGGGATCGAATCCCAGCCCCGGCCCGTGCGGAACCATATGCTGAACTGGGAGCTCCCCCAGTTCAGTTCTCTCTCTGTCTCTGTAGCTCTCTCTCTGTCCAAAATAAATAAATAAATAAATAAATAAATATTAAAAAAAAAAAAAAAGATATCAAAGTTGAAACCTGAGGCCTGTCCTCAAGAGGCTTCTAGGTTAGGAGGACCATGACTAGGACAGAAATATATTTCATTTTAGTGGTCAAACATCTCACTGTGGGGGAAGCCGGGATGGCTCAGTGGGTTGAGCGCTCACTTTGCAGCCCCGGGGACCGAGGATCAAATCCCAGCCCTGGCCCGTGCGGACCCATATGCTGAACTGGGGAGTTCCCCTAGTTCAGTTCTCTCTCTCTGTCAAAAAATTAAATAAATAAATAAAACTTTAAAAACAAAACAAAAAAAAACATCTCACTGTGTTAGAGTAAAGAAACATTCTTCCCAAAGTGGTGATAACCTAAATTATGGGTTTCTACAATTGGAAGAATCTGGACAAGTAAAGAATGATTGTGGAAGATACTTAGTTAAGGGACACCAGTAAAATCTGAGGAGCCCCTCCTGTGAGAGACTAGCTGCTAGAAAAGGACTATGTGGGACTCAGTGGGGGTCTTGTCAGTTGGTGACAGGGGGAGCAGGTTAGAAAGGTAAGGTAAGGTAAACCTTTAAAGTAGGAGACAGCAAACTATAGCCTGCAAGGCAAATCCTGCCAGATGCATGTTTTTGAGAACAAAAACACTGAAGCACTGCCACACTTCATTCATTACATATTGTCTATGGCTGCTTTCACTCTATAGTGGTGGCCTCAAGAAATCATGACAGTTGTGTATATGTGACAACAGAACATGTGGAAAACAAAAAGATTAACTGGCTGGCCCTTTACAGAAAATATCTGTCAACTTATTTAGGGAATCTGAAATAGAATAATAACATAATGACACCTATTTTAAGAAAATTAGCTTTGGTGCTTTGGTCCATTTAAATGAGTATTTAATGTCTACTGTGTGTTAGATACTGTGGGGGTGCTTAGTAAAGAAAAATAAATGAGACATGGGTGTGCCTAGTGTAGGAGACAAGTAAAGACAATTATAATACAATATGCCTCAAAAGTAAGCACCTGAAGAAGAAGCTATTAAGAGCATCCTGGGAAGGTTTCTGGAGGTGATGCCTGAGTGAAATTCTAAAGGATGAGTAAGAGTTAGGTTGGCAGAGGAAGAAGGGACTGAAAAACTCCAGGCAGAGGAAGAACAATGAGCAAAGGATACAGAAGTGAAACCCATAAATGATCTAGTATTAATGGATGGAGAAATGATGGACAAGTGAGGCTAGAGGCAGGCTGGGGCCAAGTCTCCAAGTGCCTTTTACCTGTTTCAGAGAGCACTGAAGTTTTAAGTAGGGAAACGGCATGACTAGCTTTGCAGTAACACAGATCACTCTGGCTATGTTTAAGATATGTTTGAAGCCAGGAGATCTATTAGGACGATACTGCAAGAAATGAGCAGCTCCTGAACTAGATGGAAAAGAGGACAGATTCAAGAAGGGGAACATCAGTTGGCTTTGATAACTGACTATGCATATGAGGTAAGGGAAGTTAAGAATGACCCCTAGTCTCTGGCTAAGATGAAGAGTGATTCCATTAAGGGAGAAGAATGTGAAAGGAGCCAATTTAAGGGAGAGACAAGGCATTCTACTTTAGCAATAATGATTCTGAAAGACATCCAGGTGGAGGTCTGTGCTGCAGATACAAAATGTACGGTATTTAGGGAGGGGAGTGGAGGCAGAAGGAAAATCATTTGGTGGACAGTGGTTCTAATCTAGATGATTGGGAATAAGAACTTCCAAGTGGAAATAGATCTTGGTAGCAATAATTCAAGATTTTCTATCATATTTTAAATCTGGAAATCTCATGAAGTTTGTATCACAGCAAGAGGAGTACACACTTTGATTAAAAGGATGGCTGGGTCCCCACACCCTCTCAGAGCTAGCAGCCGGCCCCAGAAGAAATTATAGCAGTGAGTGCTAGGTTAAAGAGCAGAATATCTACAGCCCTGAGAACTGGAGACTCCTAAGTAGCAGGCAGACACTGCGGCTAATCCCAATGATAAGGGTGGAGATACAGAGGCGAGGCAGCTGAGGTCTGGTAGTCGCCATTACTGGGAGGAGAACACAGCCACGAGCACACCAGCAGCCTCTCCCAGCCCACCCCTCTTCCATCAAGGCTGACCCAGAGCGGCGCCTAGGACACCACGCAACACTGCCTCTGGCTGCTGGGGCAGCGCTGAGATTTCATTGGCTCAGAACTCCATTGCCCACCACATTCTCTCCCACAGGGGTGGGAAAAATGGGGTCTGCCCTAAGACAGTTTAGTGAAGGAGACAAGAGGGTGGTGCCCTGAAACTGAGGCTACCTGGCCCCAGAGGACAGGCCCACATACCCAAGGCATTTTCCACTGTCCAGAAGAGATTAAAAGAAGCTAGGGCAGTGCAAGAGAAAATAAACACCTGCGCTTCAGCGCCACCTACTGGAAAGCAAGAAAAACCTCATCAACCTGCTAAGGAAGTAGCACACTTAAAAAAAAGGCAAGAGTTTATTTCCATAAATGGCTAGGCAGAAAAATAATCCAATACCATAAACAAACAAGGTAACAAGGCAGCTCAGAAAGAAAATAAAAATCTCCACAAAATAAAGACATATAAATATGTTATTTAAATGACAGAGAATTCAAATTGCAGTTCTGAAAAAACTCAGTGAGGTGCAAGAAAACTCAGGTAGGCAGTTAACTCAGAAATAAAATTAAGAAACAAAAAGAATACTTTATCAAGAGATTGTAACTTTTAAAAAAGAATCTAGTATAAATCCTGGAGTTGAAGACCTCAAAAAAAGTGATGAAGAATGAAAAGAATCATCCTGAGAAAAAATGGTATCACACTCCCTGACTTCAAATTATACCACAAAGTGACAGTAATCAAAATAGCACAGTACTGGCAGAAATACACACCAACCAGTGGAATAGAACTGAGGACCTATAAGTAAACCCACATATATATGGGCAAATAAATTTTGACAAAGGAGCCAATAATCTACAATGGAGAAAAGAAAGGCTCTTTAATAAATGGTGCTCAGAAAATTGAAAAGCCACATGCAGAACAATGAAACTAGATTGTTATCTGTCATCATACACCAAAGTTAACTCAAAATGGACCAAATACCTAAATATAAAACCTGAAGCAATAAAATGCATAAAAGAAAACACAGGTACTAAACTTATGGACCTTGGTCTTAGAGAGGGCACTTTATGAACTTGACCTCAAAGGCAATGGATATAAAAGCAAAAATCAATGAATGGGACTCTATCAAACTAAAAAGGTTTGCCTAGCAAAAGAAACAATCAACAAAAGAGGCAACCAACCGAATGGGAGAGAAGATATTTGCAAATATCTCCAATAAGGGGCTAATATCCAAAATATATGAAGAACTTATATACTCAATAAAAACAAAAATACAATCCAATTAAAACATGAACAGAGGACATGAACAGACACTTCTTTCAAGACATACAAATGGCAAACATATATAAAAAGAAGCTCAACTTCACTAGCTGTTAAGGAGATGGGAATCAAAACCACAATTGAGATACCACCTCACACCTGTTAGAATGGCTATTATCAACAAGACAAGTACTGGAGAAGTGGGGGAAAAGGAACCCTCATACACTGCTGATGGGAATCTAAATTGGTACAGCTATTATGGAAAACAGTATGGAGGTTCCTCAAAAAATTAAGAATAGAATTCTCATATGACCTAGCAATTCCTCTTCTGGGTATCTACTTCCAAAATGTGAAAATATTTACCCATAAAGATACACGAGGGCTGTCAATAAAAAATCCAGCCATTGTCAATATAATGAGAATGTTTACGTAACTGGATACTTTCCTGACAGCCCTAGTATGTACCCCTATGTTCCCTGCAGTACTATTCATGGTGGCCAAGATATGGAAACCACCGACAAAGTGTCCTTCAATAAATGACTGTATAAAGAAGATGTGGTACATGCAAACAATGAACTACAGCTGTATTACTCAGCTATTAAGATGAAATACTGCCATTTGCAACAAAATGGATCTTAAGATTATCATGCTAAATAAATAAACCAGAAAAAAAAACAACAACATATGATTTCCCTAATACAGGATATAAAACTGAAAGCAACCAAGGAAGGTAGAAAAGGGTAAATGGAGTGCCGAAGGAGATTTGACTTTGGGTGGTAAACACAATGCAATATATAGATGATGCATTATATAAACCTATACAATTTCATTAAGCAATTTTACCCCAATACATTTAATTTAAAAAAAGGATGGCTGGGGCCCTTTTTAATGGTATTTAAGACAGCTGAGTTTCATTGGCTGCCTCAAGTCTCCCAAAGAGTTAATACCAGGGGCTGCCTTCACCTAATGTTGGGCTCTCACACGGGTAATAATCTGCGCAGGTTTCCCTCACCTGGTCCGCAAAATATATCTTCTGCTTGCCGTACATCTTCTCTTTGATCTTGCCTTGTTGGGCTAGCTGCTCCAACGCCTTCACCACCGCCTGGCAGAGAAAAGGGGGCGGAGCAATCGGAAGAGTGACGTAGGGGCGGGGCGCTGCAGGCCTTAGCAAGCCCACGGCTAGAATGGAAGGCGGAGAGAGCACGACACCAGGC
Source organism: Craseonycteris thonglongyai (assembly GCA_004027555.1). Lineage (NCBI taxonomy): Eukaryota > Metazoa > Chordata > Mammalia > Chiroptera > Craseonycteridae > Craseonycteris > Craseonycteris thonglongyai. The sequence goes on from PVKE010001259.1 coordinate 81,759, forward strand.
TGATTCGAAGGTTCCCAAGGGGAGGAATCATGGGAGAAGGTCCTCACCGCCTTGCCCAGTCCGTGTTCCCGTTGAAGGTTACCGAACACATCCTGGGCGCTGTAGGGCCGGTTCTGCTCCTGCAGGTACCTCAGGAGGATCCCGGGGGCTGCCAGGAGAGACGAGGCAGGGGAGAAAGTCAACCAAGCCCCTCACCCGCTTCCCTTTCGATCTCCCCGGTGCCAACGGCCCGGTTACCTCCGGCCGCAGCTTCCGCCCGGCCTTTACTCATGGCCTTTGCCGCCGCCAAACTCCGACAGCCAGACGTTACAGTTGCTTGGGGCAACGGCTCCTTCCGGCGACGGGAGGGGCGGGCATCGCGGGTGACTGGCGGAAAGGGAAACCTTCGCAAGGAGAGAAGAGACCCTCCCCGGGCACCGTAGTTGATTCTAGTGCGGAGGGTAGGCCCGCGGCCTGAGCCCTTGCCCCCCGGGTTTGAGCGGAGGTGGTGGGCGCGCGCTTAAAACCTCTCCCTTCCTCCCGTCGGGACGACAGCCGTAGTAACTTACGCCCTGAAGCGTCAAAACCCCGTCCCGACGGCGGCTGAGCACTCGTGACTTTGAACAGGGCCGAGTTCGGGAAGAAACCTTATGTCAATTCCCGCTGGGCAAGCAACTTGCTCAGAGTCAAGGGCAGTCACCCACAGGGGCATAGCCTATCCCACGGTCCAATGCTCTTGGTCTTATCGTTTGTAATTAAAATAGTAAGAGGTACTAGGAGGGTGGTCGTGAAGACTTACCCTCCTAACGCCCAGGAAAAAGCGTAACCCCACCCTCGTCTGCTCGTTACGTCCTCACAGAGGGCGCTCAACTTATGCTGTAGTTTTAACGCCAAGGAAGGTTCGGTAGGGCTTGGGGTGCGGGGGTTCTCTTAACCCCATAAAGCTTGAGTTTCCTGTTGGCAATCTTATGGCAACACCTGGCAGGTGCTTTCCACTCCCGCCCACAGTGGCCAATGGGACAAAACCTAAAATAAGTATTTCTAGTTTCTGAGGTCAGCTGAAGGCCAAAGAGCAGCTGTCCCTGCAGCTCAAACAATCCAGAGCAGCATGCAGTTAAATGCTTTTTAAAGCCTTCTGTTACCTAAAATCTTACTAGCTTTGAAACTTACTTCACACATTCAGGGAGCAGTATCAAGAATTAGAAATGATAGAACTGCAGGCTAGATGCCAGCCAAAAGTGCCAGTTATGCTCATGTCTGGGCTCTCTTGGGGAGGGGATAGTGGCCTCGAGCCATGGGGATTGTTCTGGAAAGAGGGATGGGCATGTGGATCCCTCACATCTGGGCTTCTTCTGAGGCTGTCACTTCAAATCACATATCTAGATTAACAAGACCTACCAAGGGTAGGACACCATTCAGCATCAATCTCTTAATGATTTTGTTCTCATACAAGATTTATTCCCCAGCGCCCCTCCCACCCCCATCCCCACCCCAATTCACAGTGGAGGATTAAGGAGATTCAGAGCAGGACCCCCCAGGTATAAGAAACACCTTCCAAAGATTTTGCTCTCCTTCCCTCCCTCCCTCTTGCTAACTCCCAAGGCCTGAAGCTACACACACTCATACAAACACACAAAATCCCACTCCTTTCCCATACCTCCCAATTTTTCCACCTCAGCTCACCTGTAAGACATCTGGGCTCTGAGAAGAGAGAAGGTGTACAAAGTCTGTTTGAGAACCCTAAGTGGGGAGATGACATCACCCCTAACTTCCACACAAAAGTGACTATGACACAGGCACCTAGCTCCTCTCTTCTCACTTTTAACTATTTTCACTCCCTGGCCTCTACCTTGTCCATTAACCAAGAACGAACATGTTAGCACACTCCCACCTGCAGCACACAAAAATGGGCCGTCTAGCATCCCTCACCCAGGTGTGGGGGTACTGGGGGAGTGGTCCCTGAGGATCAGCAAAAGGTTAATGCAGAGGGAAAGAGAATGAGTTTGGCTTGAGCTCTGATTGGGAAGACAGAAGTGTAGGCTGGCACAGGTTTAGAATTACTATTTTTAGTTTGTCTTACATGATTTTACTTGGGGCAGTCTAACAGAGACCCTTAAAGGGATCTCTGCTGATTACAGATGCATTCTTGCTAAAGGCTCATCCTTAAAAGAGGCCCTACCAAGTTGGGAAGCAGCTCAAGATAAAAAGCTGAATAGGCAGTAAGAATAGCTGGTGCAAGAATGGCTGGTGGCTCCTGGGATGATGCCACTGAGTCATTTGTAAAGTGCTACTCTGACATCCCCCATGGAATTATTGCTTCTCCAAAGGAGGAGCAGGGGAAGGATCAGGAACATGGAAATGGGTATAGTATGGTATTGCTTTGCATGTCGCTCAGGCTGATGGTCAAATGGAGCCAGAGGCTAGCAGCACCAAAGTTAACCAGGCAGCTCCAGAAGATTCGACGAAACCATGATATATAGAGAGGCATTCACCCTCCTAGCCAGCTGATCCAACAGCCCAAGGTAATGTAGGAGGCCCACCTCCACATCATGTTCACAGTTCTTAAATTTCACAAGCAGTATTTTAGAGCACTAGGGGTTAGGTCTCAAGAAATGAGAGTGGGATGGGGCAGAGGGAACAGGCCTGCTCTACAGAACCAAAGGACAAGCTTGCTTAGAAAAAGATGAATCAAATCATGGCTTAGCAAAAGAGGGTGACAGTGTAACTCTTCCAGCTGCTACCTGACTTGGAGCTCTAGGGAGGTGATGAAGGAGAAAGGAAAGGAAGGGCTCTTCTATCGATGAGGACCCCCAAGCACCTATACCTAGAATCAAACAGCAGCACCCCCTCAAAGGGGAACCCCTGACCACTTTGTTCCCCAAAAGTACCATCATGATAGAATCCTCATGGAAGCACACACTCACTTCAGTGACTGAGCTCAGAAATGGGTGTCTGGCTGGTAGCAGGGGAGTGAGTATTCTTTCTCAGCAGGCCCCTGAGCATCAGCCAGGCCACTGGGCATACAAATACAATTCAGGGGATGGAACCTGGGTTCTTCCCTTGTCCCTTCACCTTAAGTGGGATGAGGAGAAAAATAAAACCTAAACCACAGTGACCCCCCAAAAGAGTCTGCCTCAGTGGCTCCTGGAATTGGCAGGGTCCAGCTGATTCAGCTCTGACTGGTCCAGAAGTTCAAAGTCATCCCCCTCAGCATCAGTGTCCAGGTCTAAACTGGGGGCCTGGAGGAAGCCTCTTGTTGCTCTCTGAGGAGGTGGGCCAGAAGGGCGTGCCTGGGAGGCCCCTGACAGGGCCAGCTGAATCATGCCCTGGGAGACCAGGCTGGCAAGGTTGCTGGTGAGATTGGATCCTGCAGGCAGAGCACCAAGCAGAAGCTCTGGCAGTACAGCCTCATCCCGGCTGGCAGAGGGGGCCTGGGGCTCCTCAGCCCCTGGTGGGGAACGGTACATCAAGCTGGGCATCCCAATGCTGGTATCATCTTCATCATCCAGGCCAGCAGGATCCACATTAATGGAAGGAAAGTCTGGAAGGTCTCTGGCAAAGGATTCCTCTGGATCACTGTGACAATCTAGATCTGGGAGAACAGAAAGATGTCTGAGATATGGCAACAGCTTGGTCCTTGTGTGCCTCATGCCCACAAAATCATCCCCATCTAACCAGATTTTTCCACTGGATATCTAAGAGTGAAACAAACCCGTGACACTGGTCAGCTTTTCCCTTCCACGTATAGATTACTGTGATTTCTACTGGCCAGAGAACTGCCTCCATCTTCTTCCACTATGCCCTCCATGAACCTACAACCTAAGGCGATTAAGGAACTGAGGATTCCAAGGACAGGGGCTGTGCCATCCTGTAGCCATGCCCCAAAGCGGTTCTGTCACCTGATCCACTCCTCAGATAACAGGAGAGGAGGGCGCAGTAACCCCTCTGTCCAGGGCAGTTGAAAGGCAATAGTCAGAGCCATTATCAACCCAGGTCCAAGGTTTTCCTCACCTTCAGAGCCTTCTGTTAGAGGTGTCTGGCCCCGTGAAAGATTGAATGTGCCATTGTCTGTACAGGAGACCTCAGCATCTGAGTGCTCAGAGTCTGTGATGGCCAATTCTCTGGCAACAGCTGAATCATCCAGCTTAGGAAAAGAAAAAACCAACAAGCCTGAAGAGATGATGCCATCAAGAATAGGTGCAGTTCCCCAGTTACAGCTTTACTAATTAGCAGGCCCTAAAGGCTACCCTAAGGCCAATAGTGTAACCAGGTATGGATGGGGACTTTAGTCAAAATCTTGACCCCTTTTAGGCTGTTCCCCCAAGGAAAACACCCTTATTCATCAATCTTGAGCACAGGAAGGAAAGCAGTCTTAGGAGTCAACCAGTCACTTACTCTTAAGCAAATAACTGATCCTCCAAATACTTTTCACAGGGGCCTGAAGGATACACACTCTTCCTGACCAAAGATGGGCTGGGCTGTTTAAAAGATGATCACACCAGTTCCAGAAGTTCTGCCATGATGGTAGTGGTTAAAAGGAGACATGGAAGAGGGTGTCCTGGTCACCAGGCTCAATACAAAGTCCTAATATAACACTAGCTCATCTCCTCATAGCTACTGGGGGCAAACGGGGATGGGTGAGGCCTTGAGCCCATAATGAGTTTACTGTCTAAATGTGAGGTGCTAGATGGTAAAAGGGAGCTAAAGAAAACTGGCTAGCGGTACAGCTCCCACAACCAAGATACCTGAGGACAGAAGGCAGCAAGCTCCTCTTCACTGTCACTGTGGTTGTCCATGGCACATTCTGGGTGTAGGGCTCTACGGCGCACTATGAGGAAAGAGCAGAAGGCCTTGACACCTTCCCCTGAGGGGAAGCCCCCACACCCTTTGGACTTCAACAGCATAAAATGAGAAACGTAAGAGACCCAAGCCCTCTGAATATGGTCCTAAGCTGTGTAACAATGCCTGAGGGTAGGTTGCTGAGCATCAGTGGCAAGGTAAACTGATAACACAGGAAAGACGGATCTCTCTTCCACCAGCATTCCTTCCTCCAGCTCCCCTGCTGACCCCCACACTCCCTTTTTCTAGTCAGATGATCAACTACCAGGCTTAACAACTCAGGATTGGCAAGGGGCAGACCAGGTGTCAAGGTGGAAAGGGGGCACTATTACAGAGGGAAAAGGGAGATACTCCATTTTAGTTAAAGCAGACTTTTGAGGACTAATATTCAACTGGCTGCCCCAGGAAGAACTAGGTCTTTTTTTTAATATTTATTTTTATTGTTTTTGACAGAGAGAGAGAGAGAGAGAGAGAGATACAGAGGCAGAGAGAAGGGGGAAGGCCCAGAACAGTCTCCATAGTTGTATATCATTGGTATTTCCACCCAACTCAGTTTTGCCATGATGCCTGACTTTTGCTGCAGACCAGGGGCCCCAGTTCACCACTTCTTTTTTTTTTTTTTTAAGATTTATTTTTATTGGTTTTTGACAGAGACAGACAGAGAGAAGGGGGAAGGCCCAGAGCAGTCTCCATAGTTGACAGCATTAGTTTTCCATATAGTTTCACTCCACAGGTGGGCGCAGGGCTGCGCAGGGCAGGAACTGGGCCTCCTGCTTAGGCCCCGGCAAGAACTGAATTGGGGGCATATGGGTCTGCCTGGGCCGGAGACGGTATTTGATCCCTGGTCTCCAGGGCTGCAAAACGAGCGCTTAACCCACTGAGCCATCCCAGCTTCCCAGGAACTAGGTCTTGGTGACCATGTACAGGGCTCTGTGTAGACCAGGGCTTAATGAAAACACCCAGCATGACCAGATCACAGAAGAGAGGAAAAAGTTTTCAGGACTATCATTCCTGTGTTGGAGATCTCAGGCTAAGTACATTTCTGGTTTCTAAGGCAGACACTCTGAATCACAATTTAGAAGGCAGCTCTCAGGAGTGAAAAGAGGCCCAGCTTAGGGGTCTAAAAGACCTGCTCTGCTACTTACTAACTGTAAGTTTCAATTTCCTCAAGTGAAAAAGAAAGGTAACACTCTCTTTCAAAGTTGTTGTAAAGGTTAAATAAAATTATGTGTACAGAACAGTCAGCACAGTGCCTGAACACACAGAAAGTACTTCATAAAAAGTAAGCACTAGGGAAAGCTGGGATGGCTCAGCGGGTAAAGCGCTCGCTTTGAAGCCCCGAGGACCGAGGATCGAATCCCGGCCCCGGCCCATGCGGACCCACATGCTGAACTGGGGTGTGCCCCCAGTTCAGTTCTTGCCGGGACCTATGCGGGAGGCTCCGGCCCAGTTCCTGCCCTGCGCAGCCCTGTGCCCGCCTGTGGAGTGAGACTATATGGAAAATTAATGTCAACTGTGGAGACTGCTCTGGGCCCTCCCCCTTCTCTCTGTCTCTCTCTGTCTCTGTTTCTCTCTGTCAAAAATCAAAATAAATCTTTAAAAAAAAAAAAAAAAGTGAGCACTAGATTTATCGTCACTGTCTTCAACCTGGGAGAGCTTTTCTCAGATTTGTTTAAAATGGGAGTGTCTAAAATTCCAAGTGAGTAAAATTGGTAAGCCTGCAAAATTTCCCTGGAATAGGGTATGACTGTTACCTACCATCCCCTACATATCAACCATACCCCACTGCTCCCACTTTCAAGGACCTATCCATTATGTCAGACCTTCAGGCATTTCCTTCTCATCCCCAAATTGCTCAAAGTGAAAAGAAGCCTCCCCCTGACCCTTACATTGTCTCTCTCTCTGCTTGGACATCATGTAGCCACGGACACTGAAATCCAGTCGCTGTAGAGCTGGCTTCAGCCGTACATAGGCTCGATCCCACAGTCGGTGATACACAGCAAGGGGCCACATCATGACAATGACAACTGAGAGGAGGAAATAGTGGCAAAATAGAGAAGGGGCTGCATATAATAGTCCTACCTGTCCCTCTGCTATTGAGTCCTGAAGGATTGAACACTTAGTATAGAATAGTTCTGCTGGTCAAATTCATTAGTCTCCCCACTACATGAGGGGGTTTGGGAGGGCAGAGACTTCTACAGCCACCTATAGGGCTATGCACAGCACATGGTGCTGCTGATACATCGAGGGCAGAACCAGGCTGTGTGCTCACTTGCATATGGGTGTCACTGAGCCATAAACAAAGCCAAATGGCAACACCACCTCAGAAACTATACAACAAGTCATGTGAGCTTCTCATTTATAATGGTCACAGCCATAACTACTCAGTTCTTCCAGCCTCAAGCAAGCAGAGTTCATGCCAATAAGAAGTAACTAAATTTATAAAACTGCTCTAGGAGGGAAAAAAGTGCTCTAGGGTAAACAGAACCTAGTAGAGAATCCCCTAAGAGTTATGCCCTGCTCTTACACAATACACTGAATGTAAAAATCCCCTCCTTAAACAGGGACAGATGGTCCTTTATAGTTGGTAATACAGTGTATGTTAGTAGACCCTTGTCAATTTCTAAAGTTGACTTGGGAAGAAAAGGACTTTATATGTGGGGGGCTTGCTACAGGTAAGAAGATATTTTCATGACATTAAACAGGTCATGAAAATATAAAAAGGTATTTTCCTAGAGAACCAAAATATAAAACTCCTTCCCTTGGACCCAGAGTTAGCTGTGGCTGAAAAAGCTACGAGTATAGTTAAGCTCACAGGGAAAAGTATATGCCATACTTACGCATTAAGTAGGACAACAGGAGCCCAGGGATGTAGCGGCCCAAGACAGCCAAAAAGGTCAGTATCCCACAGCTCAGCAAGCAGAACTGGGGAAGTCAGGAAATAGTATTAAATTTCTGCTACATGGCAGGGCACTGGGATGGGGATGGGAGGTAAGGTGGAAAGATATGACTGAATTCTTTATGGCCTATGAGTAAAGAATGGACATGTCAAAATGACAGATTACCTAGCCACTTTTACATCAAATGGTGATTTGGGAGGAAAAGGAGGATGCTCACGTCTATTCAAACTCCTTTTATGTGGATAACCCCATAGGGTTATACCTTTCATGCTGGAAAACTGGTTTGAATAGGACTTAGCCAAAAATTCTCTCTGAAAGCAAGTGCTGGTAGTGGGTTTTTAAGTCAAAGCAAAAAACAATTAATTAAAAAACCCAACAATCTACCACATGACACAGAAAGTACACAAGCAAGCTGTCTTTCTCATTCTGGGGCAGGAAGATGGCCTAATCTAAGTGGCAAGCACCCAAAAGAAGAGTCATCAAACTCTTGCTTTAGTGGCTGATCCTAAGCTGTTTTCTATAATTTCCCTTTGTACCTACAAACATCATGGTCTTTTCTTTCTTGAATGAAGATATGTAGTAAAAGGCCTGTTTCAGTTTAACATAAACTGAACTGAGAAGCCAAAATGAAAATGAAAAAGGGAAAAGTCTTACCTTGCCTGGGTTTTGCTTTTTGAAAAGCAAAAGATTCCTTAAGAAAATGGTCCCACTAACCCAGACTTCAGCTACATGATGACAGAGCTCGGGCACGCTGAGCAACCGAGGGTGCACAAAACCCCAGCTATGGGAGAGAGAAGGGGGAGCTGTGAAAGGAGGGTGTTCAGGGTTCCTTGTATCCTGCTGTGTAGGCAGTCAGTGCTTCCGGGTTTAAACAGGGGTTTGGGAGTGGCTAGTCCTAGGTGCTTTGGAGGTGAAGCATGACTTTCTTCTTGGCTCACCAGGTTGAAACTTGAATTTAGGGACTACGAGGGCAAACTTGTTCTGACAACTCTGCCCTATGAGCAAGCAGCCCAATTCACATGTGTAAACCTGCCACCAGCTTCAAGGCCCTTTGTGCTTAGAAACATTATCCCTGCACTCAGACCATTGCAATTTACTGTGATTGCAATCCAGGGATAAAAGTAAAGCACAGTCTGTCACCACTGCTGCTGAGGGGGAGGCCATGGTGGATGTGCCCCTCAGAGAGGAAATAAAGCAAAACCAAAATAAACCATAGCAGAGAAAATTCCTTGGATCACACATATGAGATGAATGAACTGAGAACGAAAGCAGGAGCTATAAGACAGAAGAGCAATCTTTGGCTTGCTGATGCCAGGAACCTGTTTGTTTTCTGACCAGGAAACTTTAAATAGCCAGAGGTCACAGAAAACATTACATGGCCTGGTATAAAAGCCAGGAGACAAATGAAGTTGCCTCTAGGTTTTCACACTAGGGCTGGGTAATGAAGCTAATTCCCTGGCATGTCAGGTTATGAGGCACAGGAATGCTTTTTTCCCCAAAAACTTATCTTGTAAATATGAGAGGACACTAGCCATCTCAACATATTGCTGCCTTTAGGATTTGTTAAAAATGAATATATGGAACAGACTAGCTTCTCAAGCTTACACTTTGTTCAGAACATGGGGTTAACAACATGTAACCAGAATATCACAAGAGAATGAATCAGAGCAACAAAAAGGGATTTAATTAGTGTTCCATACCTCTCATTGTATAATGCGTCGGGTCTTGGCACTACAACATTAAAACAAACACCAGCATTAGTTGGTAGGGAAAACTAAACATGAAAATGTTAGGCTGTTGGTCTGACAGCTCAACTTTTAATAGGTTTGGGGAAAAGAAATAAAAAGGAGACACTATGTTATACTTCCAGAGTTAGGGAGCTGCAGACAAGGGAATGGTGGCTGATGCCTGCTCATTTCTCCAGCAGGGTGTGGGGTGGGGAGGATCCAAATGTAGCATTAGGGCCCCTTCTAATTACTACAGCTAAGAGCCAAAGTGCAAACAAAAAGTGGTCCATCCCACCCCTTGTGTCTGGGTTGTTCACACACATCAATGTGCACCAGGTTACCGAGGCATGTTATAACTACTCCAAACCTAGAAATCTGCCTATTCTCTTTAAAAAGAGACCCATTAACTACAATGAATGATGTAAAGTCTTTTGTCATTCACCAGCTATAAGACAGGTGGATGAACTATATGATTCTTTGAAGTCTTTGAAAAACAGCATGGGAATGTATTTAAAAGCTGTACACTCTGGTATGAATATCCTGCCAACACTTCAAAATTAACATGTCCAAAACCTACATCAATTTTCCTTGCTTACACTCCCCACTCAAAATTACTTCCCTGCCTGATGCTACCTATATCTGCTAACTATAATGACGTTCTCCTACTCTCCTAACTTTAAAATCTCAGTCAGCTTTTATCCCTTACTCTTTCTTCTAACCTCCTATTTACCAGTCTTGATATGCATTCCTCTTTAATAGCTCTCCAAACTATCCACCATTTGTTTCCACAAACACTTCTTCTGCTTCTCACACAGATACTGCCATAGTCTCCTATCAGGTCTCCCTCTTATCCCCTTTTCTCCTTTCATTTGTTCCTGTCAAATGCTATCAAATTAATCTTTAATATCATCTCAACATATTGCTCTAATTTTTAAAAATTTCCATGACTACCCACTACCTATAAGATAGAGTATAAACTTTTAAGCCTAACTTTAAGGCCTTATAAAATCTAATCTCAACATATTTTCAGTTTTACTACCTAGCACTCCTTTTATTTCCTCTTCACACCTGTGAAACTGACCAATTCCAAAGCATCAGGAGATGCTTTGCAGCTTCTGGTTCCTCAGACTACTTTAGCTACTGCCCCCCCTCCCAACCCCCCAACCCCAGGAAACACACTTTTCTTTCCACCTGTCCAAATCTTTTGCTTCATTCATGGCTTGAGATAGGACAAAAAAACATGACAAAAATACTGATCACAAATCACACTGTGACATCTCTGGTACTGTTCTATAACTGTCATTTAACTTTTCTTACGTTTATATACATATAATCTTTGAGAAAAGGAATCATATCTTAGAGTACTTTATAGAAGTCATAATGCCTAGTTTAATGCTTTGCAAATAACTATTTAAAAGAAATTCCTGAGAGGCAAAATGATACTGCCTCAGTAAAGACAGTAAAGACGCAGTATCAGTATCCAATGAGGACAATTATCTTTTAAAACCTGAGGACTACTCAAGGATTACTTATTCCTCAGGCCAATTATGAGGGCAAGAATATTTCAGGTGGTATAAAAAGATTTCCTGAGCTCAACAATGGGAAGGGCAGAACTCAATTATAAGGAACTACATACAGATGGATGGAGCTCTTCAAGCATCTCCTAAAGCAAATAACTGGAACATCAAAAAATATTCTCAGTTCCCCATACTCCCTCATAAAACCCCAAAACTAACCTTTTATTTCAGGCCAGATTTTGTTCTTCCATTGATCTATACACACTATGATCATCAAGCTGAACGCAAGTAAAAATACAAGACGAAGGGACGTCAGTGCAAAGAACCTAGAGAGAAGGAAAAACAGATCATTACCCAATTAAGCTAATTTCAGAAAAGACCATATGTGCACTAAATGTTATGTAACAAATGAACTTAAATCCTAGTGCACTAAATGTTATGTAACAAATGAACTTAAATCCTAGTTATATACCTTGTGAAAAATCACATAAACTTTCTGGACTTCCGCTATTTTACCTATGGAGCAGAATAACAATTTGCTTCTATAAAGGCAGAAGACTAAACCAAATAACCTCTTTCAATTTTTAAGTTATTCTAGTAACTCCAGGAAGAAATTCATCCTTTATAACAAGTTATTATGATAATGTCCCATTTAAAATGGTATGTCTGGTCAGCCTAATAAAATGACTTGTCAAGGTCACACAGAGAGTAAGCAGTGAAGTTACATCTAAAAGGCAGTTCTTCAGAATTAGGTACCAATCCTTTTCTTCCCAAAAACTGAAGAAGGAACACTTCTTGATTTTATGAGGCCAGTATGACTCTAATACCAAAGATAGACAAAGACACAGAAAAGTACAGACCAATATCTCTTGTGAATACAGATGCAAAATACTCAATAAAATATCAGCACACTGAATTAAGCAGTATACTAAGAGAATTATATACCATAATCAATTTCTGGGATTTATTCCAGGAATGCATGCGGTGTTCAGCATACAAAAATCAATAAATTTAATGTATCACATTAACACAATGAAGGAAAAGCTAGTTATTTGAAGGAATAAAATATATTTACAACCTGGGAAATGTGAACACTGACAGCACATCTGAAGATATTAAAGAACTGTTAATTTTTTGAAGTGTGATGTTATGGAATATATATATATATATATAATTTTAAGATTTATTTTATTCTTTGCGAGAAACATGGAGGGCCCAGAGAAGTCTTCATAGTTGTACCTCATTAGTTGTGACACAGTTTCAATCCACACAGGTGGATGTGGAGCTGTGCAGGGCAGAAACCCAACTGGGGACTTCCTGCATAGGAGGCAAGAACGTTCGCCATCATCCCAGGGGCAGTTAACAGCTGCGCTGCAGTTCAGCATGTGGGTCTGCTTGGACAGGGGCCAGAACTCAATCCCCAGACCTTGCAGTTACAAGGCAATTGCTCATCCCGCTCAGCTATCGTGGCATTCCCTGAAAATTATAATTTTAGTCCCTATCTTTTAGAGATATATACTCAAATATTTATAAATGAAATGATATGATGTCTGGGATTTGTGTCAAAATAATAGTTTGGCAAGGGAAAGGCAATGAAAGAAGATGAAACAAGACTGACCATGAGTTGGTAATTGCTGAAGCTGGGTTGACAGTACATGGGTTTCTTTATTTGTACTATTTTCTCTACCTCTGTATATATTTAACATCTTTCACAATAAAATATTTAAAACAAAAGCTAGTTCTTATGAGTCTATTATACCACCTTAAAACCTCTAAGGCAGTGTCTTGCAGAGTATGTGTTGTCCAGGTTTGACCCACAAACTGATTTCAGCAGTCTCTGGGGAATTAAGTACAGAAATCAAAAGTGAGCATTTAGAAATTTGTATAGCAATTTGGCCAAGTGATTTTGAATCTAAGACTATATTTGGGATTGTGTTGTCTGTGCCTTTTTTAACTTAATTTTTCTAGTAACTCATTATTTTGTATTTTACAAAAGTACTGATTTGCAACAGATTAGGAAAAAACACTAGTCCTCACCACAGATGGTTTGAGAAACACTGTTCTAAGATATAAAACAAGCGTATCCAACCCACAGCCCAAGGGTCACATGCAACCCATGATGGCTTTGAATGAAGCCCAACACAAATTCATAAACTTTCTAAAAATATTATGAGGTTTTTTTGCAATTTTGTTTTTTTTAGCTCATCAGTGTATTTTACGTATGGCCCAAGACTATTCTTCTAACAATGTGGCCCACAAAAGGCAAAAGGTTGGATACCCCTGATCTAGAGGGAAGCCAAAAGCATCATCAGAGAGGTGGTTCAGCAGGGCGGTTAGGTATGGTTTTTAAAGTTAGATTGACTTGAAATTTTTTTTTAAAAGGTTTATTTTTATTGTTTTTGACAGAGAGAGAGAGAAATACAGAGACAGAGACAGAGAGAAGGAGGAGGGCCCAGAACAGTTTCCATAGTTGCACATCATCGGTTTTTCCAGTTTCATTCCACAGGTGGGTGTGGGGCTGCACAGGGCAGGAACAGGGCTGGGGTCTTGCCCCAGTGAGAACCGAACTAGGGGCTCTCCCCAGTTTAGCACATGGGTCTACACAGGCCGGGGCCGGGATTCGATCCTCAGTCCCCAGGGTTGCAAAGTGAGCGCTCAACCCAGTGAGCCATCCCAGCTTCCCCTGATCTGCTTGAATTTGATTCTTAGAACAGCCACTTACTCATGTGACCTTAAATAAATTAGCTTAACCTCTTTAAGCTTCAGTTTCCTCATCTATATGCAATATTACCAGTAAATCTTTCGGGATTATTTGTAGGTATTAGAAACAAAATACTTAATCACCCAGAAAAACACCATACTTGATTCTGTTAAAAACAAAATACAAGGTACCTAATGCATGCCTAACACATAGTTCTATTCAATTTTACAATATAAAAGTGTTATTAGCTATTATCACAATAACTGATCAAACAAGAGTAAGGATAACCAAGGACTGGTTATATATGACTTCTGCTTTTCTCAACTCAACATGACCTAATGACTTCACATAATCATAGAACAATACCAAGAGTATAATCCTTATCACATTTTTTAAAATGTTTTATTTGTGTGAATATATGAATACACATACACATGCAGAGACAACAAAGGAATTTTAATTTTTATCTCTAGACATTTTTGTACTTTGTTTTCAATAAACATAAATCCATGTTCCATAATTTTTAAAACTATACAAAGAATGAGGGATGGAAGGAAATAAAAACTTAGAAGTCCAGTCACCAATAACAATCCTATTCCAATTTTTCTACCCCACTACTTAAAAGATACAGTAATTATATATGAGATTAAAGAATGAGAGCAGATTAACAGAAATAAGCTTCTAGAGCTGCCCTAGGCCATCAATTTTCCCTCCAAAGCCAGTTCATCAACCCAACAAACAAGCAAATTTAATAAAGCCAAGGATAGGGCCTTGCTCCCCAGTGCTATTGCTTCCCTGTCCCAGCAACAGGATGTAGTACAACTGTTTTCTCCAGAAGACTTGAAAGGGCTCTCTGGGGAGTCCATCAGACTGTCTGCAATCTCCACTTCCCAGATCATGATTACTAACACAAACATAAACTGAGGTAGAGAAGGACACTAAGCCCTTCTAAGAAAGGTCAGTTTTCCAATGATGGCAATCAAAATACTGTTTCTCTAAGACCTGGACTATTTTAGTAACCTGTTATAGGCCCCCTTTGCTTAAACTCAATTCCACAAACATTTGAGTGCCTATTAATATATGCCAAGGTCTTGTAAGCACTCTGGTTACAGGAGACATGGACCTTAATTTACTCTCAGGTGTATTTACATGTCTGTGTATGTTTGCAATATAACATAACATGTTAATAACAAAGAAGAGGTTATCTAAGCTGGGATCTGAAAGACAAATGGTGAGAATACATGGCAAAAGGATGTAGAGAAAAAGGGGAGGACATTCAGAACAGTCAGCTGGCATGACATATTTAAGACAAGAGCAGTTTGACAGAACTGAAACACAGAACAGAGGGAAGGGAAGAGTACAGGGAGAGAGGCAGGATTCAGGTCATGAAGGTCATTTTATGACAAAGAGTATTGGATTTTATCCTGCAGATGAAGGTGAATCCGTAGTTTTACAAAAGATGTATTTTCTGGGTCATGAAGGCTAACATCTTCTTGAACAAGATTAATTCTGATCCATAAGTCAACTTTAGGACCAGATGTATCCTTTTCTTGAACAAACCAATGCAGAACTTCAGAGAAAAGTTTTTTGTGTCTCTGTGTGTGTTTTTAAAAGATTTATTGTATTGTTTTGATAGAGAGACAGAGAAACAGAAGGGGGAGTGCCCAGAGCAGTCTCCATGGTTGCATGTCATCAGTTTTTGACATAGTTTCATTCCACACAGGTGGGTGAGGGCCATGAGCCCGGGGGGCCTCCCGCATGGGAAGCACACCCCAGTTCAGCATATGGGTCCACATGAGCTGGGACCAGGATTCAATCCTCAGTCCCCCGGGGCTACAAAGTGAATGCTTAACCTGCTAAGCCATCCCAGCTTCCCCATTGAGAGATTTTTTGACTACCACAAGTAACAAGAGTACTCCAAAGATTATCATAAGAGACATTTGTTCATTAAATTTCATCTGAAATTTTATGTGTAAATTTTGACACAACAAATGTATTTACTTAAATGGGCTCTCCCTTTCATTTCCTTTCGCTCACTATTGTTTTTTACTCAAATCCTAATCTCTTAAGTCAGAATTGTTATATGTCTCTAATCACTTCTGGGGTCATATTTTTATTTTGGGGAAGAAAACACCCTGGTTTTGTTTGTTTTTTTAACTGTAAAAACAATAGATTCCATAATATCCCCAAGAATATGTTACAGTTAACTAGTTTTACAGACTAGTGACTATAAAAGCAGATCCCAACACAGCTCTCAACAGGGAATCAGCTTCTGGATTTCTCTAAATCAATTTCTGTAATTTAAATACCGCTCAGAATCATAAAATGTTAAAAAATGGAAAGGAGCTCAGCAGTCATCTAGCCCTCCTTGAACCATGTGCTCTTCACAGAAGGGGTACCTGGAATTCACACTCACTTCCAGAGTTCCTTTGTCCTCCCCTTTGTCCTCCTCTTTGTCCTCCTAGGTCTGAGTTAAACCAAAAAGTTACTCAAACAAGTTCTTTTCTGATCCTGTTAGGATACACTCTTGCTGACTTGGATATTCTTCCCCCAAATCACTCATTTGCAGATGGTGTTGAGGTTAATGAAAAAATAAGCAATTGAAAAAGGGGAGCCCTGACATGTCTGCTTTTATCCTAGAGATAATAACATATCAGTGACCAGAAGCAATATAAGCTGGAAGATCTCTGATATGATCACCATAATTTCTATGGAACTTAAAAAAAACAAAAAAAAGTGAAAGCCTTGAAATACTATAGTACAAAGCATCTACATCTCTATATCATTTTTTATTTATTATTAAGATGTTAGAAGGCACATTCACAGGTACAGAAAACATACACTGAAAACACAGAACACTAAAAGTTAAAAGCTACCTACCTGAATTCTGACTTTTGACTCCTAGCCAATCTTCTAATATCTCAAAATGTATAAAAGAATTCAATGATGTATTATTATTCAAAATAAATGAAAGAAAAGTATTTCAGATTTGATTTCTCTCTGACCTGAGCCAATTATTTTCTTTCATTTCCTAAACAATTAAAATGTCCAAAAATTAATGTCATTCTTCCACATTCCAAATTGAAATGTAAACAGCCATATTCAATATGATGCTACTGTAATGTGAATTCCTTCATTTTGTTTTTTTAAGATTTATTTTTATTGTTTTTGACAGAGAGAGACAGAGAGAAGGGGGAAGCCCAGAGTAGTCTCCACTGTTGCATGTCAATAGTTTTCTATATAATTTAATTCCACAGGTGGGCACGGGGCTGTGCAGGGCAGGAACTGGCCAGGGGCCTCCCAAATGGGAGGCACGCCTCCGAGAGCTGAACTGGGGGGCCTCACACATAGGAGGTTTCCCCTGGTGAGAAATGAAATAGGGGCACACCCCAGTTCAACATATGGGACTGCATGGGCCCGGGCCGGGGCTGGGACTCAATCCTTGGACCCGGGGCTGCAGGACGAGCGTTCAACCCACTGAGCTATCCTGGCACCCCCGAGTCTTTCATTTTGAACCTCACACAACCTTCCAAGGAAGCACATTTTCTAAAACAAACTATCCTGTGAAGTCCAATGCCAAACTACCTTAGCCTCTGGATTATCAGTCTTCTGTACCCTTCACAGGCATGAGTCCTCTCCATAAATCGCATACCCATCTGTCCTTTCAGTCTCAAGAGTTACACCCTCATTTCACTATATCTCTCTCCCACCTACTTAAGAGTGTGACGGGAATGCCACAAGAGTTACTGTGTTCTGCATGCACACACAACAGGTAAGCTATCAAGAAATGCCAGAGATAAACAATGCTTTAAGAAACCAAAAGTAGGAAAAGGGTATCTAAGTGAGCTTCTAAACATAGTATACTAATACAATCAAGTAAACACGGGGGGCAGAGGTGGGGGGCAGCAAATTAAGGCTAGTACTATAACATTTAAGTTGATGTGTCTCAGTCAGAGCAGCTTATATGTAGACAGACCTCCACCTGCATTCTACTTCAAAAATCTCTTAGGCAAGGGGCATGTGGGAAATCTCAAAAATAACAACATACATGCTACTGATCCAGTCGCATTAATAAATCCTTGATTTATCAGGATTCATTTAAATTCTGATAAAGTTTTTATATACCAGCCAGTCACATTTTGATACAAACTGCTTGGTTGAGGACCAACATTTTTCCTAGGAGTACAATCCCAATGTAGGAATTGAAGTTCTGACTGGGGTTAGGGGTTAGAATGAGGAGATGGTAGGAAAGGATGAAAAGGTCATTTTGGTAAACACTCCTGAACTAGGTGCTACAGTTAAGGGTTTCTGACAGAGCAACAGAAGAGAAGTAACTACTTGAGGATCAAAGAAGAACAATGAGAAAGAAAAAGAAGAATGCTTTAAAAATAGTTTATCATCAAGTTATGCTAAAGCCTCTGGAAGAACAGATGGAAGACTACAATGTTAACCTGAATCTCCTTCAAAATGTGAGAGAATTAACTTAATAACGGAATACTGTCTTCCTGTCAATGAACTTGGAATTATTTGTTTTGCTCCAGCTGACTGAAAACCTTCTTTCTGAGAAAGGATAATAAATGTCTTGGTTTTAAAATCAAGAATTTTAAAAGGAAAGCTATTTTTAACAAAACCAAAAAATGCTGGAAACACATACCTTGTTCTGTTTCAGGCTTATCCAGATAGTCTTATTTGTTCAGCTGTAGAAGCACCACCACCCCCTGTCCCCAAACTTCAGTTATCTGGGAATTTGATCAATACTACTTCCCTCGATCTGCTTGGCAGATCCTGTGAAGACCTAAGTCCACTTTAGGTGATTACAACTGTGAGCAGAAGCAGCTCCATTTCACAGATCATGACACACACAGATTCCTGAAGTTATATTTATAGTCCCACTTTCAACTCACACACATTATTAAACATCCTCAAATACTGTAGCTAAGGATGCCACCTTCTCCAATTCCTTGGAACAGGGAGAGTTGCAACCCTACATGGCTTTCAAACGGGTGAAATTTCATAATCGCTATTTTACAACTGTTCTTTAAAAGCTTATCACTTTCTCTCAAGTGGCAGTTTTGGAGGCTCTCGCTGACGCTCAGCCTTCACAAACTTGCTTGAGTGGGCTAATTCTAATTCAGACTACCGGTAATCGAGCTTGTTTTCTTATCACGTCTATGGATAACTTTTCAAGACCTCACGCCTCACGCATCTACCCCCGCCCCCAAACTACTAAAATCTCTGGGAACAGTCTTCAAACCACATTTGAGCAGACAAGAGAAGGGAGGTGACGGCCCTGAAGGGACACAGCTTTCCTGGCTAAAATGAGGCGCCCTCGCTTACCGCGGGCGGCTCAGGGCGTTACCAGAAGCTCCTGACAGATGTGTGGTGTGAGGGTGCGAGGGTGCGAGGGTGCGAGGGTGCCAGAGCAGTAAAGCAGGGGAGACAACGCAAAGACCCTACGGAGAACTGCGATGACAAAACCTGAAGGCGGGATGAAGTGAAAGTGAGGCAGAATTAGACAGGAAGGAGCCAGCGCAGCGAAGAAAACAGGTGAGGCGAGAGGTAGGGCCCTAGAGAAACCTGACGAATTCGCTCCTCGGAGGGTTTCTGAGGGTCCAGTTTCTCACCAGAAAGCCGCGTTCAGCCCCAGGCACCACAGGGCGCTCCTGGCTGGCCGCTCCCACACCAGGGCTGCCTGCACCCGGCTCAACAAAGGCTCGTAGGGCCCCAGGACCTCCACCAGGGCCCGTTGCGCCGCCTCAACCTGCTGGTCCCGCTCCAAGGAACCCGACATAATGACGCGACCCCTGAGGGTCGGCCCCGAAGCTGGGCCTGGGGCCCCAGCTACCCCCTCTGCCTCCGCCATCTCCCCCCCGGCAGCCACCACATCCGGGGCCGCGGCCCGACAGTCACAATAACACCAACTGCGCAGATGCACGACTCAGCAGGGAGGTGGCGGGGAAGGTGGCTCCCCTCCACACTGCGCCTGCGCGCGGGCTCCAGTTCGCGTCCTCCCAGATGAGAGAACGCCGCTGCATCAAGACGCGTCCTCTGCGCCTCAGCCTCCCGCCCGATGCGAAGCGGCGCACGCGCGCAGCCTATTACTGGGGCCGAGTGAGTGAGGACGTGCCCGCGCCCAAGCTCACTTCTCATTGGAGCGAAAAAAGTTCGTGGGCGGAGCGGTTGTTTGGCGCTTGCGTGGTGCGGCGAGCGGGCTGGCGGACGGCGGCTTTGCAGCAGGAGCGATGCCGAGGGAAATCATCACCCTACAGTTGGGCCAGTGCGGCAATCAGAGTGAGCGAACCTCCGGCCCCTACACTAGTCCGGTTTTTTAGATTCCGTGGGAGCTCACTGTGGGAGACCGGACTCCCGTCTGCCCTCCCCAGAATCGTAGTTCTCCAAAAGGCGGGACATGCCTGACCCCACTGTCCACTTATCCAGAGCCCGAGGGGCCCTCTCCTGCCCAGTCGCCGACTTTCAGCCCTTTCCTCTGTCATGGGAGACTCCTGAAGCTCGACTTCCCATCCCTGGACCCAGGCGCTCCGTCCCCCAGCTTCTAGTTGGAACCTAAGACCTAGATATCTTCTTTCTCCTTCGTCCGCCCCCACCCAGTTGGGTTCGAGTTCTGGAAACAACTGTGCGCCGAGCATGGCATCAGCCCCGAGGGCATCGTGGAAGAATTCGCCACCGAGGGCACTGACCGCAAGGACGTCTTTTTCTACCAGGTGCTCCCAGCGACTTGGCCAGGGCCGGCAGGGGCCCTGGGGGTCTGGAGGGAAGGGCAGAGGCTTGGCACTGGGAAACTCGCAGAGCCCAGGAACCATGGGGTTGGCTTGAGGAGGGAGGGCAGGCAGGAGCCAGAGTTGGGAGGACGGAGAACTGGGTAGGCCTTTGCTAACTGGGTTCCCTCCTGGACTCCCGTTGACAGGCAGACGATGAGCACTACATCCCCAGGGCTGTGCTGCTGGACCTGGAGCCCCGGGTGATCCACTCCATCCTCAACTCCCCCTATGCCAAGCTCTACAACCCAGAGAACATCTACCTGTCGGAGCATGGAGGCGGAGCTGGCAACAACTGGGCCAGCGGCTTCTCCCAGGTCATTTGCTATTATTATTCCCTGTCAGGGCCCGCAACTGCCCCTCCTGTGTGGGAACAGGCCCTGTGACTTACTAGAGAGATGAAATTAGGTGGAGGATTTATGAGTGGGAGAGGGAAAGAGACATGACTGAGAACTCTTTTCTCTGAGTCCACTAAGAGACCTAGTGCTGTTGTGCCAGGCCATACTAAGTGCTTTACATATTATAACTTCCTTAAACCTAGAGGGTTCTAGAGGTAAGTACTCCAGGTCCACAGACTCTTACCTGCCTTTCCAGAATACAAAACAAACAACTCTGAAAGCAGAAGATGATTTATAACTCATTTAGTGTCAAAACCAAATCTCAATGGAGACAGGGTATTTTATAATTCTGTTCAATTAATGGAGTTACTCATACCTTTCTTTGCAGAAATACTGATATATTTAATTGCACCTTAGACCCCCACTAGTGTTTAACTTAACATGCATTATATGTACAATATTACCTTCCTAGAATCTGAAATATTTGAATTCTGAAACAAGGATTTTGAATAAGAGTATATGGACCTGTATTATTACCTTCATTATACAATGAGGAAACTGAGGTATAGAAAGATCAGGTAACCTGCCCAGAGTCACTCGGCTAAATAGAACTAGATCTATTATGTGAACCTAGGTAGTATGGGTATGGAGTGCCTGCTCCTAACCACTATGCTATATTGCCTCTTAATGCAAATAAAAACCAGGGCCATTGTGCTCCAAAAAAGGACTTTCAGGTGCTATGGAGAGAATCTAGGGGAAGCCGGGATGGCTCAGTGGGTTGGGTGCTCGCTTTGCAGCGCGGGGGACCAAGGATCAAATCTCGGCCCCGGCCCATGCAGAACCATGTGCTGAACTGGGAGCTCCCCCA
This sequence comes from Craseonycteris thonglongyai, assembly GCA_004027555.1. NCBI lineage: Eukaryota > Metazoa > Chordata > Mammalia > Chiroptera > Craseonycteridae > Craseonycteris > Craseonycteris thonglongyai. Next base: position 103,404 of record PVKE010001259.1, read on the forward strand.
GTTTAGTTTTCTCTGTCTCTGTATCTCTCTCTCTTGTCAAAAAGCAATTAAAAAAAAAGAAATATATATATATATATTTATTTAAAAATAAATATTAAAAGAGAGAATCTAGGGTCACTGTTGTGAGGTCAGAGTCCTTGGTCCTGTCCCACTCTGACCCTCCCCATGTCTGTACAGGGAGAGAAGATCCATGAAGATATTTTTGACATCATAGACCGGGAGGCAGATGGCAGTGACAGTCTAGAGGTGAGTGTCTTAGGACTGCTGGTAGGAACCAACATAGGGAAGGCTCAGCAACACCGTTTAGAAGCCATTTGTTAGGTATACAAGTAAGACCCACCCATGTACCCTTTGCACTGGACAGAAGCCACCAGACCGTGTTGGAAATATGGCAAGCTCTGTGTGTGGAGGGAGGGAAGTGGAAGAGAAAGCGCAGGAAGATAGGAGTCTGGGAAATTCTGGGATAGGTCCCGTTTGAAATCCTACACTAGATGCCTGGACACTGACTACTCCTTTCCCATGTAGGGCTTTGTGCTATGTCACTCCATCGCTGGAGGTACAGGTTCTGGCCTGGGCTCCTACCTCTTAGAACGGCTGAACGACAGGTACGTCTGTTTTGAGAGGCTGGGAGGATTTGGTTTTTCAGAGTCCCTTCAGATATACCTGTCTATTCACTGGAGCAGGAAAGGGCCCTCCTGTTTCCTCCAAAGATGCAGTGACTGAGAACCCAATCCACGGCTGGGGCTTGGGACCAGACCTTAGAATCTAGATCCTAGAGGAAGAGATGAAGGTTTGGGGAGTGTCCACGGTTTGATTGTTGGAACCCTAGATTCTAAGATGTCTCTGCCCTTTGGGAAAGTCACAGACTTCCAAAAGTCAAGTCTCCCTTCCCTATGATCCTGTGGCCCCATGCCAGTTTTCCCATCCAGATTCATCTGCTTCCAGACAGTTGTTGGGATCCCTGTGTTTATTAAGCCTCCAATCTGTTTTCCTGATTCTCTTCTCCCAACCCCTACCAGGTACCCCAAGAAGCTGGTGCAGACATACTCAGTGTTTCCCAATCAAGACGAGATGAGTGACGTGGTCGTGCAGCCCTACAACTCACTGCTCACGCTGAAGAGACTGACCCAGAATGCAGACTGTGTGGTGAGTCCTGAATTCTACTTTTCCCTACTCCCAACTTCCCTGTCTATTCCATCATTTTCAAACATTTAAAAATTTCATTTTGAGGCCTCCTGGGCCTTAGTGCTGTTCCAGTCCCTTTTGGATGGGTTTTTTGGCTATGACACACAAGGGAAATTAAACTTCAGAGCCCAGACTCAGACAGAACTCATAATCTTTCTGTTCCCAAAAATATGCCACCCTCGTTTGTGTCCCCCAGGTGGTGCTGGACAACACAGCCCTGAACCGGATCGCCACAGACCGCCTGCACATCCAGAACCCATCCTTCTCCCAGATTAACCAGCTGGTGAGCCCCTACTCCTGGACACCTTTGGACTGGAACCCCTCCTTGCTGGAGTGCCAACTGGGGAAGAGAGGCCGCCCCAGGCAAAACGCATGACATGGCACCCCTGTCCCTAGGTGTCCACCATCATGTCAGCCAGCACCACCACCCTGCGCTACCCCGGCTACATGAACAATGACCTCATCGGCCTCATCGCCTCGCTCATTCCCACACCACGGCTCCACTTCCTCATGACTGGTTACACCCCCCTCACCACAGACCAGTCGGTAAGAAGAGCCCTCAGTGTCCCGGGCCAGGCTGGCTCTGGGCCCAGCAGACCCTGAGCCTTTCTCTTCTCCCTGCTGCCCTAGGACCTGCCCTTTGCAGCCCCCAGAGGCTCTGTGCTCGGGGACTGGCACAGGCTGTACAAGTTCCCTGCTGACTTGCTGTCCTCTCCCCCTCTGCCTTTGGCTCTCTGCAGGGCCTGGGCTATACGGGGTCTGCTTATGCTCCTGCATAGGAGCATGAGTTTGCTGAGCTGAGGACGGCTCAGATTCCTGATCCCACA